>CABEEJ010003398.1:60250-71267 GCA_901482245.1 Timema douglasi | reverse complement strand
TCTTTGTCATCTCGAGAAGCTCGTATCTGTCTGCCGCCGTGGGCCCGGCCAGGCACCGTCTCTTGCTGGGCCCTATTGGCCCTGAGGACGGGTGGGGGAAGGGGTGGTGCGTGTTCTTGTGGTGCACTTCTCTCAGCAGTTGGTGCAGAGAGTGCTCCAACACGTGGTCGTGCTCAGACTTCTGAGGAGGGGCCACGGCGGGTTTCTTGTCCCCTCCGGTGCTGTGGCACAGGCCGATGATCAGCTGGATGCCGGGGAGCACCTGGGAAAGATATGTTCACTCTGAGGAAGCCTGTGGGCTCAAAGTTTCTTGGTCTTAGTACTTCGTTACTTCACATTAATACTTCTAAATACCACCATGTTGCAGCACTCACCGTGGCCATGATCTGGTTGCCGACCACCATGTGAGGGATGGGCGCCTGCAGCTGCACGGCCTCCTTGGCCAGTTGGTTGAACAGCTCCTTGCAGAACAACACGTTTTGAGCGGCCTCCAGCTTCTGTTGCCAGTGAACGTCTGGGTTGGCCGTGGTGGGGCCTGAGCCCAGGAGGTTGATGGTCGCACTGCAGAGGTCCTCCTGGTCTGTAGGCAACGCATCAGTACGTGACATCACCCACACACACACGACTAGGACCATTTATCCATATTAGTGTGGTGAGGAGACTAACCTTTCTGACAGAGCACCTCGATGTACGCAACACCTTGCAACTCGCTAGGAACTGTTACCCTGAGGGCAGAGCTGGGCTTGGCAGGACCCCCCGCACCGGGAGAGGGTGGGGGACTGCCCGTTGTCGGGGATTCCTCTTCTGCCTTCGTCACTTCAAACATCCCCGTCTGCGCGTACTTGGATCCCGCTGGAACGCAAAGTGGTGTAGCAAACTGTGTAGCCCTCCAGCCAATTAGTGGGAGATAGGTTATAAACTCGCACCCAATTTCCCGTATTCGATCCTTTTACGTGTCTCCATCGTTCTCTACCAACTTCCTTTTTTTCCACTATTAGGTTGTTCGTTTTCCTAATTTAGGAAATTGTGATTCACATTTCCCTCCTGACGAGTTCTGATAGAATGGCCGGGAGGGGGATTTTGGGCGGTAACAAGGTAGCCATTACCTATTTGTCCAGTGGCAGCAGTGTAAAGTGCGAACTTTGTTTTTATTTTCATTGTAACAACCATAACTGTAGCTTTTCCCATGAATACAAATCTGTAATTAACTAAATGTTTACATAGAAAATTTAAATAAAATAACTTTTCATTAACAACGATCCAATTAAGAGAGTGGATAAAAAAATAATGGACTTGGGACTAGCTTAATTCTTTTTTTTTAACCAGTTAAAGTAGCGCTTGTTTATTTTTTAGGTAGTGCGCCTTACTAACCGTTCGGGCTGTGTACAAATATACTAATTACGCTAATGTGTTAGGGATGAGGTAGGTTGAATTGAGGAAATATGTCTATATTTGTGTGGATGGAGAGTGGAAAACCACCCTTAGTAACCCCGACCAGTATTCGAACCCCAATTTACCATACTCAGCGGTCCAATCTATCGTGAGAATGACACCTTATGACCCCTCGACCACAGAAGCGGGTGAGAGCTTGTAGATTAACCCGCAGCTCAATATACACCTGGTTTTCCCGTGCACTAAGAACTCACCTGTCCGGTAGCTCAAGTCCCCGATGATGGAGTTGGACACTTTCTTGAGCCGCCAGTTCTGGCGTAGTCTCAGCAGCTCAATGTGGAAGTCTGGCGTTGTCCTGTTGCGGGCAATCTCGTTCTGGGAGTTACGCAACCGCTCGGCACCTGTCAGCAGTACGGACGCGGCCCCGGCCAACGCCTGCCGACGTAACAAGCATACCGACTTAAATCCAATGGAAATCAAAACTTCAAATTGAAATATTTAAAATTAAAAGTTTCTATCTGATATTAAATTAGTAATAGAAATGGAATGTTAAATTCAATTCTTTCGGGTATTGAAATGATCGCTAATTGATTTTAATTGTCACGACTTTCGATACCTCAATTCTTAGCTTTCACACCCCAGGAAAATAAAGTTCTGGGAACTGAGGAGGGGGGGGGGATGCACGATTTAGAATGGTTTAATTTTTTATAAGCTATGTAACTCACTTGAGTGCCAGAAAGTTGGAAAATGTGCTGGAAAAGGCCTTTGTCGTCCAGTTATGTTAGCAGGACCAACTTTGCTATATTTTTACTACAGTAGAGTCTTGACTATCCAACATATCTGTATAGCGTGCTATTTACATTGTTACGCAGCGTAAACGAGTATAGTGATTGCTATGATGTAATGTTATTAAGACGCTAGCGTAACGTTATTACACTAGAAAATGGAATAATGCGATGTCCATTATTAGTTTTATGACAGATCAATTTGATGAGAGGAGACTGACGTGTTGAAACTCCCACGGGAGAATTGTGTGCATGGTTGGCGGAGTTACTTACGGTAGCAAAGACATGTTTTAACCGTGTGCTCCGAGCGGGAACTAGGTAATTTAGCTTCACTATTATATCTACACTGTCTTTTACATTTACATTATTGTGAATTGTCTGTATGAACACAACACCTTGAAATATTCTTTAGGTCAAATAGTAAGAACACTACTGTAATTACAATTTTTAAAAAACAACACTTTTGTCAGCTATATTGTATAAATAAATTATATTAATATAATTAATTTACCAAAAACATGTTTCCTTTGTTAATTATGACATTGTAGACATGACAAACAATATAGCATGTGTTAGTGGCACCAAGTTTTAAGCAACCTTTTTAAAATTATTTTTAAACATCTTCATTTTAACTAAAATTGTACGTTTCGAGAATTCGACTCATTTCTGTTAACAAATGAATGTCACCTTTTTCCTCGCGTACACTTGAACCATAGGCTTAGTCTCGACGATTTCTTGGGGTATCGGATCCAGGAGCATGTAGCGCTTTTCTTTCGCTATTGAGAGGACATCGGCCAGGACGCAGACTTCAGTCAGGGCGCTCCTGAATAACAGATCCACAATCTGTTTCACTGAGAGTCTACAGCTTAATATAACAGGTCTTTTATTTCTGGAACTACAAGTCTACCTGCTGGTCAAAATGGCGGTTCTTAGTCTACTACTTATTGGGTGAAGTCGACTTCTTTGCTCTAACAGATAAGGATTTAAAAACAATTATTAATATTATTAGCACCGCGTCTTACTACCCGTTTGGGTTATACGCACTTACGCTAATGTGTAATGGTAGGGTGATTGTGAGATGAAATGGAGGACCTACAGTTTAACGCGGGATCCGAACCACGGTGGAGGCCTGGCATTCCTCACATTCACAAGATGTCTTGTCAGAGGTGAAGGAAGGGTTTGGTAATCAGATAAATATGTGCCGGGACCGAGGATTGAACCCCGGACCCCTAGACCACCACTTTTCCTTATTCTTTTATTAAATTCCCAGACATCAAAATATTCCCTAACTTTTCCATGTTTTCCCAGTCTGTAGCCACCGCAAATAAATCTCCTTTATTTTTACTAACATTTGTATTCACTATCGACACCAAAACAAGGATAATTTGTTAATAACAACATTTTTAATAGGTACGAGTACCACAAGACATTTCAAACACGAACACTAGAGAATTTCCGTCCGCTGTATCCACCACAGACGTTTAATTGGCCTCTTCTCGCGTTCTCATTGGCCGATACGTCTCAAGACAATGCATTTCACATGAAAGTTAGTTGGGTTTCAACTTTTTAACGCATGTTCTATACGCTAGGCCTATTTGTTTTATTTGTGTTAAGCATTAATATAAACCCAACCTTACAGTCTAAAATAAAATATGTTAAGTTAGATTTCTTTAGCACCACATCTTACTAACCATTCATGTTATACACTAATATGTTAAAGAAACAATTGTGTCCATCAAGGAACTAACCGTCAATATTATTGACCATATACTATAGGACCCACACACCTCAGTTTGTTCCTCACGGAGTCCCAGGGCCAGAGAGACGATTGGTAGGTGATGGGATCTTTGGCGGACGGATCTTCCTCGCTTTTATCCGGCAACTCGCCGTTTTCTTTTTTGATGGTCGTGTCCTCGGGAATTGTTTTGGAAAAGTCGATTTTCTCGGCCAGTTTCGCAAGACTCTCGGACATTGAGAGTGGGCTGTAAATACCAAATTTAAAGGACCAGAACATTACGAAAACAAAGAAGATGTTATGTCGATTGTCAAGCCACACACATACTGGCTGACTGGATAAGATAAAGATAGGCTTGGTACATATTTCAAATGTGTTAATTTGCGAATAAACCCCGCGGTTCGAATCCAGCTCGGATGTTTTCCATTATCCCTTAACGCAATTGCTGATTTATTTCCTCTTTTACTTGTCTCATCCATACACTATTAGTGAAAATATTCAGATAGGAAGGAAAGGTGGTAAGACAGGGGGAACAAAAACTGCGAGGTAAATAATACCCTCGTAAATATTGCTGCCTTCGCCAACAGTTGAATCTGAATGGCCATATTTAAAAATAAGGGGCATAGCTGCACCCATTAGTATCGTCATCCTCCCCTGTATCGAAACAATAGGTAAATATTGTATGGATGTATTTCTTACGTTTGATATATTTCTTCTCCATCGAAGTTAATTCGCTGAATTTGATTTTCAACTGGAACCTCCACAGAAACATTGACAGAATACGCCATGTTTATTTGTTTTCAATGCGTATTTGACAAGTAACAATTGAACTGAATTAATTTAATTACATTACCATCATTTCAAAATTTCCCAAAATAGAAATAAGTTGATTTTAGTAAAAACTTTAAAATTAGCTTGAATAAATTATATAATTCAATCTAGTTCCAAATATTTATTTACAAACATATCATATTTTTAGTAAATATTATATGAATACAAAATTGTAAAAACTATTGGGTTCGAGACTAATATGACTTTCTAGGCTGTGTGAACCCCGTAAGTATTGATTTCTTCCCGCGTCGGTTTGCGTAGTCCCTCTTCTTGCTTCTCAAAACTACCGGCGTCGTTGTGAATTTATCTTCTACGATATATTGGAGTCCTATTTCGAATATTTGAAACCTAGAAGGTCAACTCAAAGGTAAGTAATTTCATTAAATGTGTATTATTGATAGATTATTAGAGTCTTATTAATATTATTCTTAATTTGGGTGATAAAAATTAAATTTTGCATGGTAATGAAATGTTGCGAGGCCATTTTCAAATGTTATAATGTGCTAAGGCCTATTGTTAGACATTTTCGCCATTCAACACTGAATATGCTTCAAAAGTTAAAATTTGATTACCTTTACATTTTCCACTCTACAAATAATGAATTAATAGCCGAATATAAATTGAACAGTAATCCAAGGCCACGCCTTGTTCGTTTAGAGGAAAAAAATCTAAATCTAGACCTCTCATCGACAATATATTATTTTAACTGTGTTTCTAGTTTTATCAGACCTAGAGTAATTTAAAATCATACAAAAGAATAGTTCATGGATTTCGGTCACAATGTTTTTGGATGAAGGAGTTTGAGGTATCACTTCAAAATTCAGGAAGTTACACCCATGCCATATTAGTCGTTTTTTGGAGGACGAAACCAAAATATTGAAGTAAAATTTTCTCTCTTAAACCCTAAATATCAAATTTACACTAGAATTACACTCACTAAAATGCAGGAAATTCAACTAAATATAATTTAAAAAAAATTATTTAAATCTTTTAAGGGGTATGTCATAAGCATCACTTGTTGGTCTAGTATGTTTGGATTTAAACTTGAGAACGGCAAATATTCTCCCCCCTCCCCCAGTTAAGGCACATTTCCTTAGTTTATTCTGCACTTTATTACACAATAAAATGGAGAGATGTTTAATATTACAGTAATTAAAAACTCGTTCAAATCACATTTGTAATGTAAATATTAACGATGCCATGCAGACCCATGTTTCTTTGTTCTAAAGCTGACATCTGCGATTAATTAAGTCAGAATTATTTTTTCCTTATTTAAAATGTTGATTTATTAATACATGAAAGGCTAGGAAAGTATAGAGGATGTACAGCAACCTGGGAAATGGGAAAATGTCAGGAAATGTAATCAAATTACTGTAATTTTTATGTATTTACTATAAATATTACTTATTTACATTGCTAAAAAATTAAGGGTGCTTATAAGCAGGTAAAACCTTCAATTACATATCTTAAGAAAGTCGAGAAGTTGGGCATTTGTTTACGTTAAAGTAAAACAAGAGACACATAATTTGTTAAGTTAACTCTGGTTCAATATTTTAAACTGAAATTGAATTGAAGTAAACTATTAATACACTTTGGACACAATGTATTGCTTTGATTTTCCTCACTTTAATCAAGGTCATTTATCACAAACTCTTTTTAGGCTTATCTGAAACTGGTAACAATCGCATTCGTTAGAGAATGTTCCAAGTATATCAATAGTCATTACAGTTGCTTGCGGGAGTAAATTCAATTCGTAATTGATAGGTAACAATGATAGTCATGTCAATAACTCTCAGCCGTTTAGCTTTGGTGGGTTTTGTATAGTCGGAGAAGCATTATTTGAAGAAAATGAACACACATTTGTGTGGAGGGACAGTGGGAAACTGTTAAGTACGAAACTCATTACATCTGGTCGCTATTCGAGTGTTAACCTCCCCGTTACCAGGAAACTATAGATGGGACTGACAACATGTCAACATGCTCATCAGTACAGGTCGGGGATGAACTAAAGGAGTTACCCGTTTCGGTGGCCGAGATGAGATCGGGGCTCGATGCACAGAGGATATTTTTCTCTGGATGGGTTTCTGCTTGTTCTCCACAAATGAGGATGCACTTTCTCTCAATTAAACCTCCCTAATCCTTAAAACCACTAGTTTAATTAGTGCATAGGTGTAAAACCCAAACGGGTAGCAAGAACTATTCAACCATATCGGACATTGACGGTCTATCTATAGGACCTACTTGTTGAAGCTCGACTGCTAACCCGAACGGCTAGTAAGACGCGGTGCTAAATATTATTATTATAGGACCTACTTGTTAGTTTACAGTTTTAAATGGGAAAGAATATTGATTTGGAAAAGCTAGTTCCTGTGGCCACCCACATAAAAAACAGTATCCTGTATGCTCTATTTGACAAGGGTAATGTGATAGTTAACCACAGTAATTTAGGCCAATATTATTTATATATTTATTTGAGGTCGGGCACAAAGCTTATTTATCGTTTTTATTCCCCTTAAAAAATATTCACACCACTTTCACAAAAACTTCAAATGAACATAGCCTCAAAATGGTGACTGACAAATTTAAACCATATGATTGAACATAACGGTAAACGTTGGACAAAAAGAAATTATTTAAAAAATATGAAATAGTATGAGAAAACTTAAATTTACGTTATTTTAAATGTAATATATAACAGGTAATTAAAGATCTTTACATTTATAACAAAACTGTGATCTTTTACAAGTGTTGGCAACCCAAAATCTAAACATGATTTTTGAACTGTCATCCAAGTAAAAACCTATCGTGAATGGAATATAGTTAATACACACTGCATGTAATACAGCTTATTATGTCAGGCAGACTGATATAATTTCTCAAGGTCACTTTGATTTTCATGTCCAAGACAAAGTTGAGTCATGGTTTTGTGCATGCACATGAATTTGATCATAATAGATAAAAGAACTAGAAACTACTCGAATATTTTAAACTGTTCCGGTGTTGGGCACTCTTTTCAATGTTCCATTATAATCACAGATCTATTCTTAATTACACAACAGGGCAATGTCTTTGGGGACAAACCAAGCTGTGATCTTAATTAAAAGGATGTTTTTATTATTATTATCCCCGCGTCTTACTATCTGTTCGGGTTATACGCACTTACGCTAATGTGTAATGGTAGGGTGATAGTGTAGATGAAATGGAGGACCTACAGTTTAACGTGGGATCCGAACCACGGTGGAGGCCTGGCATTCCCCACATTCACAAGATGTCTTGGTGTAAAAAGGATGTTAGTAATATATTTTAAATTTATATTTTGGCTCTAGGAATTTGAGGAATTTAAAAATATAGTTTGGCTTGATGCTGCTTTCAGGTAGTCATATAATCACTAAAATTTATGATTTTTAAACATAATCTAGGGTGCGCATTATAGGCCCACTCTATTTTTTATTCTTATTAGGTAGGAGGCAAGCGATATTAATGTTAAAGGTTCACATCTCGTACAATATGCTGCAGACTGACATGGCTGTGAAAGATAAGCAGATATTTGACAGTCATTCGCTATTTTCAAGTGTATTTTATTTACAAATTGTGACCTGGGGGTCTAGGGGTAAGGTTTCGGACTTCTGTGCTGGCGGCCGGGGTTCAATCCTCGGTCCCGGCACAGATTTATCTGACTACCAAACCCTTCCTTCCCCTCTGACAAGACATCTTGGGAATGTGTGGAATGCCAGGTCCTCCACCGTGGTTCGGATCCCACGTTAAACTGTAGGTCCTCCATTTCATCTCACAATCACCCTACCATTACACATTAGCGTAACCAGAACGGGTAGGAAGACGCGGTGCTAATAATAATATTTACAAATTACTTACTGTGGAAAGTGCAGAACAGAAACGTGGTCATGTGACAAACTCCAAGCTAATCATCTTTGTTAGTCTGAGCGTGTGTATCTATTTATTGGATTGTGCCATGACAACGTTATAATCTGAAATATATGTTTATCCACTAGAAAATAAAATATGTTGATAATCAGTTGTTTTAAGTTTGTGTCGCAATGCATCACAGGCTTACACACAGCGTGTGAGTTGCAACGCAACATTGAGGTAGATTCTGCTTTCTATTTTACATGAGCGTGTGAATCAAGCTTCATTCAGTAGGTCTCTGGTTCACTAAAGATTATTCCAAGGGGAAGGGGGAGTGCTAGAAAAGTTACTTTATCTTCCCTAACCAATAAAGTTTTTATCCATAGCTGTAGAAACCCCCACTTGCTTCCGCCCTTTGACCCTGACATTTGGACCACAAAGTTATTTATTTATATGGGAAACCCAAAGTGGCTCACTTTTGATTCACCCTAAACCTAGACTTGATGTAAACAAAGCCACGTGGACGTCTAAACTCCGATTTGCTACTGAACGGACTTCAATAGTATCCTTACACTAAATAGTCCTCCTTTGTTTTGTATTAAAACATTTTTTTTAATAACGTTAGAAAATTATCCCTTCATTTGATTTATAAATTTTATTTTAAAGCTTTGCAAACTTCTATTTGAATACCAACAAACTAGTGACTCAGTGTTGAGGGACCCCGAGGTACAGTCCTCGGCACATGTCACCCTCAAGTCGGTAACAATCAGTCGACAGTTGATCTCGCTGACGGTTGAGTGTGTCGGCTGTATCCTGTCTTTACGGTATTTCCGAGTGGTCTGAACTTCACTAAAAATAAGACAGGAAATAAAAGTAACTAACAAATACAAAAATTTGTAGTGACCTACTTTGCTATCATACCGACTATACAGGATCACGCCTTTTTAAAATTGTGCACTTAAGTTCCACTGATCATGCATGTCCTTCGCGTAGGGATATGGGAATGTCTGTTGAGGCTACCTCTGGTATCAGGTTAGAATAAACTATTGATAGGTAATGGTCGCCCTCATAGCAAGGGATTGTGTCAAGTGTTTTCATTACATACAGCAGGGTGTCTACCATCCGGGAAAGCGGGAATTTGAAGTGATTGGGGAATAAGTCAGGAATTTGGAAAATCAAAACAAAAATCTGAGAAAATGATATTTTATTCAAAATATGAAATACAATAATCAGTAAATTGTGTCATTTTTTTGTTTGTAACTGTGTAATATATTTTTAATTCCTAGTAAACAATTTTAATTCAAATTTTAAAACATTATTATTAAAAAAATATTAATAGAAAAACCAGGGTGGCGGGAGGGGAGGCGGCGAGTTAGAAGGATGTGACACACTTTTTTAGTCTGGAATTTTAGGAAATGATCAGGGAAAAGGTCGGGGATTTCATTGGTCAAGTTTAGTAGACACCATGATACAGTTTGTAAGACTGGAGACTGAAGGTGATTCAGGGAAAGTCCACCACAAAGTGGAATTAGATTCCGTATATCTTTTTGTAATCAAACTATTCCCCACACAATATGAATCAGACAGGGCAATCAACATGAACTGCTTCTCTCACTTGCACACTTCACTCTGTTCCTCCCGTATGTTTTGCGGTCTCTGAACAACTAGCATGCGGACAATATTGATCATAAATTATCTTTAACACCCTCATAATAACAGAATTATTTTAAGATTAATAAAACTGCAAATATGTTTGATTAAAGTTTTGTCACTTATCACCTAATCTTACACTTAATAACAAATGTCAAATAAAACTTTGAATCAAGATCCTTGTTGTGTTTCTAGTATTTGATCACGCTATGATAGATTATATAAAGGTTCCTGTGTACACACAAAAGTAATCCTAGATATTACTATAAAATAATAGTATTAGAGTTTGTTGTTAAAAAGCATAATTAAGTAGTTTTGTGATGAATGATGTGCATGAACAGTGAATAAAATGGTAATAATTGCTACATAATATATATTGATTCCTGCCTAATGTTAACATTGGTAGTGTGTTTGTTGCAGGCAGAAGAATGGGGGACAGAGACAGTTACACACGGGGTACACGTGTCTATGTAGGGGGGCTCAATGACATAGTCAAGAAAGAAGACCTTGAATCAGAGTTTGAGAAATATGGCAAGCTGAACAGTGTGTGGGTGGCTTTCAACCCGCCCGGCTTTGCCTTCATAGAGTTTGCCAATGAAGACGAAGCAGAAACTGCTTGTGACAACCTCAATGGGTTTGAAATCCTGGGAGCCAAACTGAGGGTGGAGATATCTAGAGGACGAGGTCGTGGTGGCGGCCGGGGGGGTGGACGAGGCGGTTTCAGGGGGAGCAGGGATGGCGGCAGTGGGGGTGGAAGGGG
>CABEEJ010003398.1:25122-60153 GCA_901482245.1 Timema douglasi | reverse complement strand
TACAGCTCCAGTCGCGGCGGGGGTGGCTACGAACGCAATGGCGGTCGTGACAGCTATGGGAGCGGAGGAGGTGGAGGCAGTGATTACTACGGAGGTGGCCGAGACTCTTCTTCCAGGTACCGCAGTCGCTCCCCGGTGGGACGTGGCAGGTATTTATCTAGTTCCTTCCCCCCATGTTGCGCTGTCATGAGACAATTTGCCAGGTCCCTTTTTATAATTATATAACTACGCTGGAAGGGATGAGAGAGATCTGAAGCAAATAAAAATGTGAGAATATGACATCGCATTCTGAAGCTCTCGACAGATGAGGCGGAAATTGCTGCTTACTATCCCACGCTATTTTGTACATTTTTGTCAATTGACTAGAAAATCTACAAGCTTTAATTCCTTCCAATCCCGCGTTGTAACATCGCAAACTTAATATTACTTTTTTAAATAAGTTGGTCTACATTCAAGTTATTCGAATGCATAGCAATGAAACGAAGTCAAATCAATGCTACCACCGTTATTTAACAAACTTTTTTATTCACCTTTGGTTAATTTGCATACCTTCGATACACAACGCATTTGATCTGAAACATTTCGAATATAAACTGCACCAACGAATAACTGGACTATGCACACGTCTCATGGCATTTACCTGTGCGTCACACTTCATATCCCGTATGTCTCTACGATAACACTTAATTTGATTATATAAAATGAACATAATATATTTTGTTTGCATGGTTTTCTATATTTGGAAGAAAAAAATCACAAAATGGTTTATTACAATGGTTTCTTCGTATAATACAGTTCTATTTACAACTAAAAGTAATGTTTCAAATTGCATATATAGAAAATTCTGCTACTCCCTAAACAGTTAATGACTACTTACTTTATTAATTCCCCCTAAACGCAAAACTTTTTTTTGTGTAAATGTATCAATTAAAAAGATAGTCAAGGTACAAGGCTCTCTCTACCTTTATATGAATGTTCATCGATGTAATATGTATCTACGCTGTCATGTATGTTCTGTGACGCCGCTACGAATGTGATGGGCAATGTTTCCAGCTCCCGGGACTATGGAGGTTCAGACAGTTACGGTGGTGGTGGCTACGGGGGTGGTCGCTCAGGTGGATACTAAAAGAGACTACTGTACGTTATTGACGGCGAAAATATTCAGGTACTACGAACCTCTGGTCACCTAGTGATTCTCATATTATGATTGGGAAGGTTGGGTTTGTGACTGGCTCACCAAAAAAAACTAGTCTAAGCACGAAAGAAGACTTCGATCAATGTGATTGGAATTATATTTTTTGTTGCAAAACTACATTCCTGTGCAGTTCCTCGTACCTACCATAGTAGATCTCCTTGTAGGCTAACTGGCATGATAGCTCTTCATTACCCTCAACGCTCTTTAGCCCATCACTGTCTGTTAGCATAAACGTAACTTCGATTTAACCTAAATTGCAAATGCTCATAAACCTGACGATAGTTTGCGCTGATACATTTGGTTTAAACACCGATTTGCAACTGTCGGAACAGATTGATAGGTAGTTAAACATCTGTTTCCAGGCAAACTACCTAAATTTATCAAACTTTGCTTTGGGATATTGAATTTTAACACTTAAGTATTCCAGGGCAAGATTTTTTTCTTACTAAAACTAAATTAAATAATCAACTCTTGGATACCTTGAATTAATATTACCAAGATACTAAAAAAATACTAAGAATATCTTTAAAAGAAATTACCTATTCCAAATAGTAATGCATGATGGGAGCTCTGCAGAAAGTAAACATTTAACAATCCTTTCTTATGTGGCTAAACTGAAGGGGCACTTATTGTACAATGTAATTTCTTCAGGTTGAAGTGATCGACATGTCTTTGTATGTTGCCATGATTACAGTCCCCTTTGACGACGACAATTTACTTCGAGAGGGGACTTAAACCGTCGATCGACGTTATTGAGGTCGATATCTACGTGAATTACAAGCTTCGAGATGTACACTGCCGCCATTCTAATGTCTTCGAGTTGATCTTCGTTTATTTGTGATAATTGAAGCAATTCTACGAACATTAATAACAAAAAGCTGGCTTTGCGGTGTTGAACCTTGATGTCGAGTAGTTTTACTTTTTTTATTATTATTTTTGGTAATACTGTTTGAGTGTTACCTAATTGAATGTATTTCCGAGACAGTTGCTTGGGTCATTCTTCTATATGGATCTGTTTTCTCCAATACCTTGTCATTTCATTCCATCTAAAGTACAAAAAAGATTTTGGTATTGAAGAGACTGACAATTTAAGTGGAAATAACTTAACAATGGAATGTGTTTCCAGACACATTGTTACTTGTTTTAGTGTGCAGGCCTTATAACATGTTTACTACAAATTCTACGCGCTAGTTTATGGAGATTTCTGTAACCAAACTTATTAGATGACATCAAAGAAAAAAAAGTTTGCATTCTGAAGTAACCATTTCATATTATTTTTTAGTAAATCTACATTTCAGATAAAATAGTGTATTCATTATAGTTCAATAAATGTGTATTATGTCTTAATTTTGAATCATTTTGTTATAAAAACATAGTTTCATACGCTAAACCAATTTTTGATCTAATCGAGATTGGTTATACTTTACTGTTTATGGGCAATTAACATATTCCGTACTAGTCTGCATTATTTCAATCCACGTTCAAGATTTAATAAATTTAAAAATTCGACCCACAAGCTAATGTACACACATCGTTACTGCCACAGTTAATATTTAAGTAATTAATGTTTGCTTCACTTTGATATAAAATGAAATTCATGCCTGAATTATTGACACCGCAATTCGTAATTGAAAGCAGTGTACTATCTCAGTGTTGGACAATTAACTCGTTTAAAAACTAAAAAAAATTACTCGTACCTGTTGACATTAACAGTGCAATGTCTGGTATACAGAGTACTGCTTTGGATTTCTAAACCTTTTATCGTTTGACTTCTTCATTGTCTTCTTTGTCCGAAAACACATTTTAAATTCCTTGGTTTTATCGCCATTGTTTGAATGGGTTTGTCAAACCTTAGTTAGAAAGTACAAAACTATGCATTTATTTGAAATTACAAATGAAATGTTGAAGATGAACACAAGTATTGATATTTAAACTTGCACTTGTATATATTGGAACAAACTATGAATGAGGGTGAAATGAAAAGTAAAAAAAAGCTTTCAGCAAGACATTCCGTTGATTTGGATCAATTTGTATGTCACCCTGATTTCCGTTGAAATGATGTTATTCTCACCTGCTGTGGTTGGTTCTAGCAAATATTAACACCATTTACAAGCTACATCTCAGGGAAATAACTTTGCTCCACCATATGCTTGAGCATAGAATTTTTCTAATCATGATGCATTAGAATGTTAATTCCTTTTTGGCAAGAGAATTAAGACGACCCTGCCATAATATTAAAAAGAAAAACTCACATAGCCACTAGAGACCTTTAGATTACAGCCCAGTCCAAATACGTAGGGAGAGAAAGTTCATCAGGGTGCTAACTATCCCACCTCAAAGAAGTTCGTTGGGTTGCTGAAAAAAGAAAATTTCTCCACTAATCTGACCAATACAACTTATACTTCCAGTGCAACATTTAAAATTTCACACATAGGAATGATGAAATCCCACCTATTAAACAAAGACAGCTCTTGGGGAAGGAATATATGAACAAATACCTGTCGCACCCAAAAACCTTGGCCACAATGCAGAGTTGATGTTTCATAGCTAGTAGAACAACTACATTGATCGACTTGAGTGTATGTAAGGAACAAATTGGCAAGAGGTCGCTCTACAGACAATTGACGTAAGTATGGTATCCTGTTACAGTATGTTTACCTGTGTCGACGATTGCATCCTTATGTTTAAAATTTAGGTTTCTTGGTTGCAGGTAAAATTATGTTTATTATATATATTTTGATTTATAGTAAAATGTGTTAAGAAAGTTCAGTTAAGTGTTTTTCACTTGAAAATACAATAACACATTCATCCATAAGCCCTAAATCAGTCTTCTAAACATTTCAGCTTGGTAAGTCATCTTTATATGTCCCCATTTTATTTTAAAGTTAAATAGAATCTTAGAAAGTTTGGTTTTCTTATCACTACAGTTTATACAAAAATAAATTAACAAAAAGTGTGATAGTTGACACGGGTTATCATTTTTTGAATATTGAGTTTAATATTTGACAACAGTGCAAATCGCTTTCCATAAGTCTTTTGAGTGTAATTTATTTGTTGGGAAGGGGGGGAAATAAAGTCTTGTCTTATTGACCAAGAAATTGAACTAGGGTATAAAATTGGATAACTTTTGGAAACCTTGTCCACTCACATTAAGATAAGATCAATTTGTGTTAATCATTAAAGGTAAGTATATTTTTTAAGGCACATTGTATTTGTTTTAATTTTATTTTTGAAGCTGAGGACACAGGAAAAAGGGATGTAAGCTATTATGAGGGCTTTGAATATTTGGGAATTATTAAAAAAAGGAACAATTATTCACATTACTTTGATATACTAATTACAATCACTGCCAATAGATGTTCTTTTTTAATACAATTTTGTTCATTAATTGCCTGGTATTTTATTAAAATAAAATAATTAAATTGTTATTTGATTAATAAAGAAAATATAAGTTTTTATTCTTATTTCTTTCCAACCCAATTCGTTTTATTATCCACCTTAAATTAGTTTTACTCTAATCATTGGTACAGTCTACCTCGGATAGTTCTGTTGGACAAGATAGATTTATACACCACGTTTTACTAGACTACAAGTGGTGTTCAACCTTAATGTTCCTCTAAAATTGTTGGTGCACAATGTAAGAGGAAGCTCATGGAGCCCTGGAAAGAAGGGTTTTTCTATGATTTGCAGAACCTCTACCCTGAATAATAGTAATGTTCCCACATTTATTCCTAAAATAAGTGACTAAATACAGAAGCAATGTTATTTTGTTTTTAATCCGGATAAATTCACTAATAGAGTGAAGTGAAAAAAAAAAGATGGACGTTAATATTTTCCTAGGACAACACCCTCACCTTTCTGAAACCCCTGATCTGCCGTCGCTGGATATGCATTTATTTAGTAATAATTGATCAATTTAAATAAAGACTGGAAGGGGAGAATAAATTTTTAAATGAACAAATTTAAACCATTTGGTGTATTTTATCCCTGTTATTAACTACCAGGCAACTCCATTTAGTATACACAATGTGTATCTAAAACATTGCATCAAACTTTGGCAGACTATTCCTTGGGTGAAAATAGTATAATTCACATCAGCAACCTAGGGTCCATCTTAAATATTAAGGGCGGTATTCACCCCTACTTAGGGTATTACAACGAATCTTTGTATACTAATTGAAATCTTTATCATTAATAAACTAATAAATGTGCTGTTACCCATCCCCATCATCTTAAAGAAGGGGGATTATAACACATTTTTCTGCAATAAATTATGACAGTAAGTATTACTAATTTTGACATTACAAAACATGAAGTAAAAATTAACCAGAGAACCAATTAACTTGGAGAAACTGGTCTAGCTTTCCCCGTTTCCGAGATAATCATGCATGTTTGATTTCAAAGACAAGGGTTAATTCTTGCCAGGTAGCGAGCCTGTATGGCTGTTGCGTGGCCACTACGCTCTTACCTAAATACGTTAGACTTTCTGTGAGGTTTTTTCAAAGCTTTGGTATACGAGACAGCCATTGAATCCGAGGAAGACCTGTTAGCCAGGATAGGTGTTGCATCTGATAAGGTTCAAGAAACACCACGTGTTTTCGAAAGATTACGCAAGTCATTAATACGCCACCTCAATTATTACAATGACGTTAGGGGACGCCATTTTGAACACTTTCTATGAATATGATTTTGAAACTAGGAACTAAAACATAAAAGAACAACAATTAGTATTTCTTAGATTAGCTTTCAATACTCCAGTGAGTGTAATGATTAAAATCCCACCCAAGTGTGAACTGTGTAAGCTTAACTTATTGTGATAAATAGAAACATCGGAGCTTATGAAGAAGGGAAAGTATCCGAGTTTCTCCATCATTACACACAAACCAGCCCTGTTTACCAATTGTACACGATACATAGTCACAAGTGCTGGTAAAAATTGTTAAACAATGCAGTGCGAAGTAACACTGATTCTGGTTGCCTACTTGGCAGGTATTTACACTAGAGACTGAGCTCAAACTTGTGGGATTATCTCGAAAACGGGGAAAGCTGGACAGTTTCTCCAAGAAACCTTTTTTTTGTTAATTACTAATCCTTGTTTTGTAATCTTAAATCAAAATTAGTAATACTTTGACACATTTTATTGCAGATAAAAGTGTTACAACCCCCACCCCCTTTTTTACATGAGGGTGGGTAACGGTAACAGCACATTTAGTTTATTAGTTATCAAGGTTTCAATAAGTAGTATACAAATATTCGTTGTAATACATTAATAAGTTTTCACACGACAGTCGTTTTTAGCTATATCTTTAGGGATGAATACCACCCTTAATATTTAAGATGGACCCTAGGCTTCTGATGTGAATTATTCTATTTTCACCCAAGGAATAGCATGCCAAAGTTTGATGCAATATTTTAGATACACATTGTATAATTCAAGGGGGAGGGCAGTACCCCGCACTCCTTATACATCTTTTTAAAAAGTCAAACGACAAAAAAAATTGTTTCACTGCTCCCTAAAGTTAGAAGAAAAATCAATTATTGATTTTAAGTCACATTCAGAGATCCGAATGCAAGAGGCTTTAATCCGTGAAGACTTTGTTTACCCCAACCTTTCTATTCATGAATATTTTCCAAATGTAAAATATCGGGCAGACCAGACACAAGAGTTACACTAGGGGAAGCGGCTCATTTAGGATAAAAAAATATATATTTTACTATTTTCTTTCTAATAATTAAGTTTAAAAATTATTGACTAATATCGAAATAGTTAGCGTGACACTTTGTTTTTAAATGAATTTACTTTGCAATCGCTTTGTAACTGATCTCAATCTCGCCTTCACAATACTTAAGATTCTGTAGGCCATTAACATACCTCATAGTCTTTCGTAGAAAACTTTTCTCGAATAATAACTTACGCCCCCTCGCTTCCCAAACCTTTATTTCGAAACTTCCCAAAGCCCTTGACTATTGTAAAAAACGCCCAATTATCTCTCGTAGTTGAATATGGGCTAGGATTGCGAGATTTTAAATCCGTCACTGCCACCAACAAAATCAAATGGAACAAGGTAACTGATCCATTTTGTAGCTGCGAGTCAGTATGTCATTCTAAAATAAGACTATCTACAAGAATGTTTTCTGATTACATTCGAAGAGGATTGACACAGGTGAGTTCATTCAACTATTAATTGATGTTTTTATTTATAATAAAAGAAACGAGATTCACACGCAGTTCTAAAGTATAGTAGCCTCATGGCTTCTTTGGTGCTGACTGACAGCTTTGAAAAGATACCAGACCAAATTATGTATCCCTACCCCAAACCATATAAACTGCAAAAACATGTGTTTAGCAGCTGTCACTTCTGACGGTCAAAATTTAGGTATAGAGCTAAATTTTGGCTGTCAGCTGTCAGTCAGCACCAAAGAAGCCATGGGGCTACTTTATAGGATCTAAGATGAGTACTAGTATATGTAAATTTTAAGCCTAAATTTTGGTTCCGTCGCCATCTACATACCATTGTAGAAGAGAGAAATAAACTTTCGGGTATCTCTATTTCTCTTACACACGTTTCTTTAAATAAGTTGATATAGGCTATTATTATGTATACCATGTTTTTGGAAGGAAGCTTGGTTTGCAAGCCCTTATTTCTTACTAGAACCCTACCATATGGTAGTATTTATCAGAATGAACAGACCATGAAATTAAACCGCACACCTATTTGTATTGTTTGAAACAGTTTTTTTTTTAATTAATAATTGATGAAGGTGTTTTAACCAATACCTTAGCTAGACCAACAAACGATCATAGATACATACATGTAGTAAGGTAACCAACAAAACATAAACTATGCAAAGTTGCCAAAATAACCATATTAACAGTATATTGGTAGGATAAAAGCTCTTAAAGAAGGGACTTCCTACTAATGTTCTAGAAGGCTGTTTATTCTACAAAAATAATAAACACAATGATTCTGGTACGAAATAAGACCTTCCTACCAAAATCGTGGTATAGTAATATTTCTTACAAGCTTATAACTTAAATGATCGTTTGAATGCAAAACTGCTCCACAAAGTTTGTTAATAAAACAGATGTAATAAAGTTGTTATATAACTTATTTCATTATAATTATCTAACTTTCAATATAATCTGGTTTATTAATTTTATTCTGAAATCAATATAAAACCGATTATAATACTTCATGGCTTGGACCTGAAATCAAGCTATAACGACAGGGCACCCACTGATATAAGCGATGCTAGTGTTAACATTTGCGAATAGATGGTGTCATGTGGTCAGCACAATTATACCGCCCCCCTTCTCCTCTAATGGACAAGGGCAGGGGCACATGTACAATAAACTAAAGAGGGCAAGAAATAAACAACAAATGATTAAATTGCAGAAGAGCGTTAGGACCACATAAACATTGATAGGCCTTCAGTTTGACCTATACAACAATTTGTAGTCATGAAGCCTTCCCAACCATCACCCGTTATTCTGTATTATCACTCAAAGGGAAAGGGGCGAGGATCTTTTGAGTTAAAAGGATGACGCTTAACCTGTCATAGTAAATTAAAGATGGCAAGTAAAATAAATCAATATTTATTTTAGAAAGGATTAACAATAAATATATATATATATATATGAATATATGCATATAGGTAACAATAGATAGTTAAAAAGAAAATATATAAATATAGAAAAATGAAGAATGGGGTTATGCCCATTACTATACAGTGGCACTGTTGCCATAGCAACCTTTGTCCTAACAATTACATTCACGATTACATAGTATCACCGTATTACGGTAACATACGACCCCTCAATAGGTCTCTGCGGTAACCCGCAATGTACTAACAACCATACCTATACGTCACAGGCTAAATATCCGCATTTTACAAACGGACTGTATCGTATGCTTTATAATTACAATTTATAAGCATAAATATTCATGGCAACCAAAAAAAGAGAAAGTCAATGATTCATTTTAGTCATCACAATAAATCTAACAAACAATATTTGGCCGTATGGGCCATCAACATTTCCCATACTACCCAGGCATTCGCCTTCAAAAATGTAAGTTATAGAACTTACAATTAAAAAAGGTCCCTCATTCTTTCTAATCATGTTACCAAGCCGGAAGGGCAAAAAACCTCAGTAATACAGTTAGCAAGTAATAAACAACATTACGCCATTTTTGGGCTACGTAATTTGTCTTTCCTACGATATTAAAGAAACTACCCAAAACAACAGAAGAAAGTCAAAAAATTAAATTTTGTAGGTACTGGCCAAAAAGGAATTTAGACCTAACTTAAAATTTACCATTAAACCTATAACAAATTTCCAAAAGAGTAATTTTAACTAGTACGGCCGAAATTGAATTTATACCTTGGGAAAAAACCCATCCTAGAGTACGTGTCCAAGACACGGATGATTCAAGAAGTGACTTATGAGACACACAACATCAGTTTATAAACAGTTATTCTCTGAGGGGAGGGGAACATAGGGGAAACCAAAGAACATAGAAGAACAATCACATGGAACAGAGGGATAGGGGCGGTAAAGGAACAAAAAGGTCATTGGAGAGGCGTCTAGAATATCACGTGTCCATCACATGACCGCTCCCATGAAGCAACGCGAGATCAACACGCTCAAAATGCCACACCACTAATTTTTCCAGTTATGTGTTTACATTCGGAGCGGAAACAATGTGCGCGGGCAGGGATGTTTGTTGACGTGACTTGACACACACAGACCGAGAAATGGGGCACTTTTGGTGAGTCCAGTATTGTTTATTCTTCGGTGTTGTAGAAATAGGGTTATTTTACTCGTATTTTCTTCATGCTTGTAATGTTGATGACAAGCAACGTTACACAATGGACCTTCTGGCCGTTAATCTCAGTTTTCTAAACCAGAGCTATTATTTATTTAATCAATTAGCTCCTCATTTAGCCTTAAGAGGCCAAGTTTGATCCCGTTCCAGATCAACTGCTTCACT
Organism: Timema douglasi; assembly: GCA_901482245.1. Taxonomy (NCBI): domain Eukaryota; kingdom Metazoa; phylum Arthropoda; class Insecta; order Phasmatodea; family Timematidae; genus Timema; species Timema douglasi. Next base: position 49,965 of record CABEEJ010003398.1, on the reverse strand, counting down.
GAAAATCTCTGGAAGCGTCCGGTATCGAACCCAGGATCTCTGGATCTGTTGCCAATAACTCTGATGATTAGACCACAGAGGTGGTCAATATAAAAGCTAATAGCTAACTTGAAACATTTTGTAGACTTAACAGAATGTAAACAACATGGGTAATAGCTACATATTTTAGTACTATTACCTGTGAAACTAAATCTTATATCTTTGAATGCATATGCTTATTCACCCAAGTGCGATATAATACGTCAATATTTTCAAACAATAACCGTTCAATGCAACAGAGACATGTTTTCTTTCACCCAAGAACATTTAAAGAAACCGTTAGATATGTACACTCACAATCACGCAAACGACAAGCTTTAACATCACTCTTTGGCCTTTGAAAGTTCTGGGTTTTTGTTCATCCGGTATTTTATAGATAGACATGATTACACGTATCTAAAGCTGTCTACCTCCATACACTATGTGATAAGCATTCTGTATTATGGTGATATAATAAACATATTCATTTTCTAAATTTAGATACCAAAAAGCTTGATTGGAAAATAGTTTTAATTTTCATGCCATGCAAAGATCAATTTTGGCTTTCTTTTTAAATGAATGTTTCAGACATCAGTCCAAATTAAAGATGGCGCTGACCCTTATGTCTTCGTCTAGACTTAGATTAAGTTTTGACCGTTTCATTTCCATCCTTATTATTTCTTATTGTGTTATTTTCTCAGATTAGTCATTGTATCAATATTGTCTATAGGCCCTATATGCTTTTATAAATACGTACTCTTATTTTGACCTAAATACTTGCATAGTATGTATGTTTGGTAGATTTTTTTTATTGAAAAGACAAATTATAGATAAAAACCGGAATTAATTGACTCAAACCAACTATTGTATTACTAGAATTTTGTTTAAAATACAAATTATTAATGAAAACCGGAATTAATAGTCTCAAATCAACTATTAATTTCCTAACATGTAAAAATATCAACGAAATGAAAATTATATCTATCTTTTTTAAAATAGTAAAACCCAATATTAATTTATTTCATAGGGAAATAACAAATTCAAAAAACGTTCTCTATTTTAAAGGCTGGTCAAAACAGATGACACATTAAAATAAACACGTTTACAAAACGTACTTGTAGTACAACTGTATATTTAGTTTTAAATGTGTTATAATTAATAATAACATAAAAATGATAGTGATGAATACCAATATTTAGTACCTTTATCAATTAGTGATGTCAATCTCTTATATAAACCCCTTTAATTCCAATCTAACCAAATAGCCTATACATTCATATATTATAATTAAGGGGTGATGCATATAATAAATTCTGTCACAGACTATGGATCTGCAAGAAATGGTAGGTGTTTATGTCCGTACTTAAGTTATTACAGTAGGAAGCTAATACTAATAATAGAAATACAGGTTTAAAAAAGTGTGATCGAATTACAGTAAAACTTATGTCAACATTTTGAAAATTTTGCTATCATAAAATATTAACTAGCTAAGCCCCGCCTACAGATTCAGTAGGGTCTCTACCGAGTCCTCATGATTACGTAAGTTTTTAATCCAAAAAGTTGATTCCTTTTAACTTTTATGGAATACAAATCTCAGTTGAGTAAATATGTGTGCGCACGCATTCAATTAAAAACACCAATTTTCAGTATTTTAAACATAAGATATATGACTGCACACTAGTCAGTTTGGTGAAATTAAATTTTACGATTTTTTCAATATAAGCTGCCTGGAAAACACAGGGAATATGGTAGTAAAAAGTATTAGAAACGTTCTGGGGAGCGGAAACAGTCGATGTGCGAGGACCCAGCCATTGGTACCCGACCAAGATCTGAACCAACTCATCACAACCTCTCGGGCCGGAGTCAGGAGTGGTAACCATAATCCCAACTCTGACTGAAAGCTTTGAGGATTTTTCTTTAGTAGATATCTGAACAATAAGTTTTATCGGGGCCTATATCCATTTCATAGGTAAAATATGTGTATTTCAGAGTCCCTAAATGGCACCTAAGAGTACCTACCATATACACGTCTTGTAAAACAAAATGAAATTGGTCTCTTTTGGCGCTGTTGACAGTTATTTTCCAAACCAACCGTCACTGCATCTATTTGAGGGTTGGGGATGTTGTTCAAACTAAGGGCAGAAGACGCGCATCGGTCCCTTCTTGGTGTTTGTTTTTCCAGTACGGTAATCCGAGTCCCCTTGAACGAAAGGCTTGAAACTTGTACGCATGCACTACGCCGACGTATTGTGATAGTCCTGGGGTCCTCTCCACCCTTCCCCTAGCATCCTCTACCAGCCACAAACACACTCATTTTTTTGAGCGCGCAGTGTGATGTATTCATTTGGTAAAAAGTTAACAGTGCTACTGCATTGCCGAAAGTAAGAACTTTGAAAGCCACTTTGATCCTGCATTGGTTTCAGAAATCTACACATTTAAAGACAGAGGAAGATTATTTTTTCGTCAAGCTTTTAACAAACAGAGCCATCGTGGCGACAAACATCCCTTTCAAAACATTAGAAAATAAAAAATTTCAATGATTTCTAAGAAAAATACTGCCATCAGTTCCATCAGAATCAACACTTCAAAAGAATTACCTGTAACCTATTTATGAAGACACAATCTCCAAAATACAATAGGATTTAGGAGATTCACAATTGGGGATTTCTATAAACGAAACAACTGACAGTCTTGTTCGGTGCGTAGCAAACTTAACTGTTGGCAAACTGTACCTTGATCAGGGTGTCTACCATCCGGGAAAATCAGGGAAAACGGGAATAAGTCGGGAATTTGATAAATCACAGTAAAAGTCTGGGAAAATGATATTTTACTCAAAATATGAAATACAATAATCATTAAATCATGTCATGTTTTTGTTTGTAGCTGTGTAATATATTTTTAATTCCTAGTAAACAATTTTAATACAAATTTAAAAGAAATATTAAAATTTTAAAACTTATTATTATTCATAAAAAAGATTAATAGAAAATCGACCGGTGTAAGGCGGGGGGGAGGGGGGGGGGGCGGAAGTTAGAAAGATGTTACATACTTTTTATTGGGGAATTTTAGGAAATGATCAGGGAAAAAGTCGGGGATTTCATTGGTCAAGTTGAGTAGACACCATGTTGATGCGCTCTCAAGAACTCGTATAATCCGTACGGAACAGTTGACCATAAAACACAAAGCAACGGTGGCTCACCTCGTTAACAGTGGAATACGGATTATAGTGCCCGACAGAGACAAAAGGGCTGCTTAGTTTTAAAGAGGTTACTTCCTATAGGGCTCCAGCCATGCGGTCACTCGAGATATTTCCCCCCTCCCTCTCTTGTCCCATGGCCTAAAACGAGAAGCCGAGCAAATAAGGTGGCTGCATCATCTCACGCAACACACTCGTATTAGACTGGGCTGTCAAAGATTAGATCAGGGTTCTATCCCTAAATCATTCTCCTACCCTCTCTCTCTCTCTCCATGCAAATGTGGGTACATTCCCTCTAAATTAAACCTTCCCGATCCCTAACACAGTATTATTAATATACAGGCGTATAACCCGAAAGAGTAGTAAGACGGTGACCTGGCGGTCTAGGGGTAAGGTGTCAGACTTCTGTGCTGGCGGCCGGGGTTCAATCCTCGGCCCCGGCACAGATTTATCTGATTGCCAAACCCTTCCTTCACCTCTGACAAGATATCTTGTAAATGTGGGGATTGCCAGGCCTCCGCCGTGGTTCGGATCCCACGTTAAACTGTAGGTCCTTNCCGTGGTTCGGATTCCACGTTAAACTGTAGGTCCTTCATTTCATCTCACAATCACCCTACCATTACACATTAGCGTAAGTGTGTATAACCCAAACGGGTATTAAGACGCGGTGCTAATAATAATAGTAGTAAGACGCAGGGTTGAAGACTTTAGGATACCACAGCTGTGGCCGGTCTGGAATAGGATTTCTCTGCGTAACCGCGACCAAGCAGGCCATCAGAACGATCTCATGTTCGTGTACACGTTCCTTGTGGGGATTATTACCGAAGCACCCGGAGAAGTCGGTAGAAAAGTGAGAGTAAAATTGGACACGACGCTTGAGAAGAACACGGGAACGAAAAGTATTTGTGCGGCAGCTACATTTTTGGCGTGAAAGTCGAGTTAAATGGAATGTGAAATCCCAACTCTTCTCTCACGTCAATGGACAAATGTCAAACTCCGTAACTTTTACGGTGGAAAACTTAGGAAACATGCTAAAAAAAATTTCCTGTGAGGCCAAGACTGGAAAAATTTGTTGGAAATGTTTGAAATTTGAGACAAGCATGAATAAGATGTACAATACACTCTTGTGTGCATGTGTGCGTTTCTTTAATTAGAATTATTGCTGATATAAATGAAATGCATTATTATCTATCATTTCTCAGTATTTTAATAGTTAATTTTCATTTGTTTTATAGAGCCTAGCTAATGCACTCAAAGATCCTATTTTAGGCACCCAAGACAGACATTTTTAAGACCTAAAAATTTGTTGTCTAGTTATTGCATGATCGCCCAACTTGCGTATCACTGACGATAATTTTTATTTTACCATCACGTCTTAATACTCGTTTCGGGTTATAAGTATATGAACTAATCATGCTAGTGTGCTAGGGTTAAAAAAGTTTGAATTTATAAGAACTGTACTCACATTTGCATAAAAGAATAGAAGAAAATCATTTAGGAAAAACACCCTTGAAACATCCAATCAGGATTCGAACCTTGACCCCTCTATTGCCGGCAGCTGTGTCTTTTGCACAAGTAACGCCTTAGACCATGTGTTCACTGTTGTGTATCTATGGATAGGCCTTTCAGTTCCACATTGTGTTCCAAGACGTGGCTTTTCTCGTCTTCTCGCCAGGCAACTACTGATAAATTCACTAAAAATTCATCCTCTTCATACTGTGCTCTTAAATTAATCAACTTTTAGGTAGCCTGAACGACAATTAAGAGGCACTAAATAGTTTCAATATTTCAGCGGCCACTAGCTTTTGTTTGTTCCGGTCTATGAACGAACTGAACGTTGTACTGTTGGCTTCTATTATCTCGGGTCAAATAAAGGTCATCGTAGTAAAGTGTAAGTGTTATACTCAGCCTACTCGTGAATTATCTTGTTTGCCCGTTTTACAATCGGGGTGCCCCAAACCTGACCCGATGAAGTGTTGGGCGCCCGCTGTCAGTGTCACTTACATTGACGGCATCTGTCTTTGGGAAGACCTGAACCGACGGAAAGTTTGCCGCGGTCCTGAAATAAGCTGTGGTACGTTACGTTACAGTGTGACCTTGAAGGTCGTTAAATATATTAATAAGAATCTATTTGTTTGGTTACTTTGATGACCAAAATGTTAAAAATAAACTGGTTTTCTTTGTTTCAGGGCCATGGACACAAGAAAGTGCCTCTTTGTTTTTTAAAGAATTTTCTTCTAAGGTGAGTAATTATATTATTATTATTATTATCAGCACCACGTCTTACTACCCGTTCGGGTTATACGCACTTACGCTAATGTGTAATGGTAGGGTGATTGTGAGATGAAATGGAGGACCTACAGTTTAACGTGGGATCCGAACCACGGTGGAGGCCTGGCATTCCCCACACTCACAAGATGTCTTGTCAGAGGTGAAGGAAGGGTTTGGTGATCAGATAAATCTGTGCCGGGACCGAGGATTGAACCCCGGCTGCCAGCACAGAAGTCTGACACCTTACCCCTAGGCCGCCAGGCTACCGAATAATTTTTTATTCATTAAATAGTTAGTGCTAATTTTTTTTCCCCAGCTATACATGCTTTAGTGCCAAAACTGACTAGCAACAATTTTTATTATTGTTTCTTACGAGTCTAGGGCTCTTTTACCCCAGAGACGTATACATACGCGGCCGGGTGCATGTATGAATGATGCGTGCTCACTAGCACACATGCGGTCTTGTTAGAGTACTCCGGTCTAAGAACCTAAGCGGGCGGGATAGGCCGTATAATAGACTTATGTGAATTTTAACTGTGTTTATAAGTACAGTCCATTTCTCAGAGGAAGAACCTTTTCTTACAATAGCTACCAGATCTACTTTCATGTAGTCATAAGTCAAGCCATGTGTTCTGCAGCTGTCACTATACCATAAAATAACAGAGGTTTGTACCCTCTCCGGTGGTCACATGGCTTAAGGCGCTACTCTCACAATAGGCTGAATGTCAATGACGGGGAGGACGGGGTTTGATCCTGGTCGAGGGCGCTACGGTGGTTTTTCATTCTTCCTTCACACAAATGTGAGTACACTTCCTCTAAATTAAACTTCTTAATTTCTAACTCATTAGAGTAATTAGTATTCAGACGTAAAGCCCAAATGTTTGTGTGTGCGCGCGCATGAAGGTCAATTTTTAAATGCAAAGGGAATTTGAAGCTAAACTTGAAACATCTGAAGGGAAGTCAAAGTTGAAGATAATGGTTTTTGTTTTAGTCCTGTAACACTAGATTTAGTTTTTAAATGCACTATTTTAAAGTGCATCTGGGGGAAGAGAAATATTTACACAGAAAATAAAAGCACATTAACGTACTATAAAAGTTGTTTAATCACAAGTCCGTGTCGAGGTGGTGACTTTGCCGGATACGAGAAAAGACGAGTGTTTTTGCAGTTTTTATAGCAAAACATATTTTTGGCAAAAAAAAAAATGAAATATTTTTCCAGTAGAAACATAATAGTTCACTTTTCTTCGCACGGCGATATCGACAGTTGTTGAATATCTGTCAAGGGGGTCCTCTAATTTAATGACAACTTTTACTCTTAATTTTAAAAAAGGTTTTTTCATCTAATGCCGCTACGATCATGACATATGCAACGACTGTTGATATAACCACGTGAAGAAATTTAACTCTTATATATCTACTGGAGGAATATTTGATTTGTTTACCCCCGGTAAAAAATATGTTTTACTATAAAAACTGCAAAAACTATTATCTTAGAACCCGCCTCGGTGGTGTAGTTGGCTAACTCGCTTGTCGTGTTGAGCCAGACCGCTGAGGACGGGGAGATCGAGGTTCGAATCTCGGTCGGGTGAACTGGGGGTGGTTTTCCCTAAATGGTTTTCCATTCTCCCTCCACGAAAATGCGGGTTCACTTCCTCTAATTCAACCTTCCCAATTCCTAATCCATTAGCGTAATTAGTACTTAAAGCGTATAATCCGAACGGGTAGTAAGACGCGGTGCAAATATTATTATTATTATTATTATCCTCGACATTTCAGAGCTCCTTTTAGATGAAAGTTTGCGATGATATCAGTGTAGCCAGCTCTTGTCATTGGTTCATGGATGCAGACGACAGCGTAACGGTTGCAGCGTGTTCACCGGGACGGATATAAAGCGCGATATGAGTGTGTCATAGTACACTCTGGCGTGTCTAACGTAGCTACACAGCGTAGACAGTCAACGTTGTTTCGGTTCGATCACCTGTGTTCCGTGTGTTGCAGAACACACACCCTCCTGATTGGTCACTCGGCAGCGAACTGAGTGCGCTCTTGAGGGACAAGAGGACCAGGCGCATCGCACTGCTTCTCGTCTTCAACCTCACCTCCTGTTTCTTCCTGGTGGCCTGGTGTGCGAGCACCCAGAGCATCGGTAGGTACCGCGACACCTAGACTCGTAACACCAACTCTTACTTTGGTCACCCAGAGCATTGGTAGGTACCGCGACACCTAGACTCGTAACATCAACTTTACCTTTAGCACCCAGAGCATTGGTAGGTACCGCGGCACCTAGACTCGTAACACCAACTTTACCTTTAGCACCCAGAGCATTGGTAGGTACCGCGACACCTAGACTCATAACATCAACTCTTACTTTGGCGGTTAAATGGTCTAAGGTGTCACTCTCATGTTGGATTGAACTGCTGATGACAGGGGGCTCAAGGTTTGAATCTCGGACAGGTGTACTGAGGTTTTTTTCAAAATGGTTTTTCACCCTCCCTCCACACAAATTCCGATACACCTCTAAATCTAACCTTCCTCCTCTTTAACTCAGCGTAATTAGTACATCGCGTGATCTTGTAGTAAGACGCAGCGTTAAAAATATATTTTAAGAGCTTTTTATTGAGCTCAAAGATTGTATATGATCGATTGAGCCATTCGACGCCAATATCTAGAGAAGAATACCTTATATTAAACATGAAGTATACTCGCATTTGCGTGGAGAGAGAGATTGGGGAAATCGTTTGGAAAAAAAAACACTTCATTACACCCAGCCGAGATTTGAACCTCAACCTTCCTGTCACTGACAAGCCAAGGAAGAATAACCTGACACCTTTGTCCATGTGACCACATGTGTAAGTCCCTAGCATATTAATAGTAGTTATACATTTGTGCCATAAGGTGCATCCATATTTTGAATATAATAAATAAAATACCACCAGGAAAAAAAATTAAGAAATTGTAAAAGGTAAGTCCTGTGGCCGCGTTTGAAACATGACATAGGTTCAAGTTGCTATTTTATTTTTCTGTTCCCAGCTCTACAGGCGTACACGTCCACTGTCGCCTTTAACTTGCTGAGGTGAGTGGATCCTCAACAGTCCTAACTCGGCATCAATACAGGGTGTCCCAAACGCAAGTCTTGTGTTCGAGAGCATTCGGTAAATAAACCTTTACTAGTCGGCGAGAGCCAACTGTGCGGTTAGGTTGGTGGCACACGTTTCGAACGCAGACTTGGAAATACCGTGCGCTTAGGATCGGCTTTATTTGAGAGTCCTCTGTACGTACAGTAGAACGTCGACTAGCCTGGTCACTCAAAACGTAAACCTGGGGGCATGAAAATAATTCACCAGTGTTCATCATTCTCGTGTTAGATGGATGCGCTGCATTGGCGCAATTTAAAGATGAGTCGTTAAAAAAAAAGAGAGATTATTAGGGATGAGCTCTCAAATCTTTCGAATCCTTAAGGGTATTGGAGATTGGAAGGTTCGAAAATAATTCTAATTTCAAACTCAGATTCTTAAAAAAAAAGTATTTTTTTTAAATTTACAGATGTTAACCAGACTCCAGAACAGTAATTTAACACTCAACTCAATGCTATAAAGAATGGGTTATAAGAAAGAATGTTAACATATATTTACTATTTGTATTTTATATTTACTCTTACACTCATAATTTTTTCCAAGATTTAGATTTTAGATCAGAGATTTGAAGGTAAATTTTTGAGATTCGGATTCGTAAATTAGTGGATTTGACCCAACCTCATACGTTTGTGTCAGTCCACGGAATGTACCGGCGGTATTGTTCCAGTCTCTTGACGTGTCTGCTGACGGTATGGGTGGAAGCGAAGAAGCCATCGCCGGTGTTCAGCTACGGCTACGAGAGGTTCGAGGTCCTGGCGGTGTTCTCCGCCACGGTCCTGGCCCAACTGGGGTCCCTGTTTGTGATCAAGGAGAGTGTGGAGCGGCTCCTCCTTCACCAGCCCGAGATACACACGTGAGTCCGTCCCCTCGGGGTGTGAACTGCTGCTCCAGTCTGGGGCCAACGTTCCGATACCGGTCCGGGATGGCCAACATTTTGTTGTTCAGTCGGCAGCTTTCCTATATAAGGGCCCCCCCACAGGACATCGTGCCTGTTAACACATTTCTAACCACACTAATGGGACAGGGATGAGGAAGGTTGAGTTTAGAGAAAATGTAATCACATTTGCTTGGAGTTTGCGTCATAGCCTCTTATTATGCAGACTAGACTAACTTTGTGTTTGGTCGCCATTCCCGTCACTAGCCCGGAAAGAAAAATAAACTCATACACTCGAGTACTTAATACAAAGTAATAGTAAAATAATTATGAAGACCACAATATTGGATATGAGGGGTGTGCGAAACCCTCTTTTTCAATTTGAAGCAAACTCTCAATTAATATCTATAATAATAAAAGGAAGTGTTTGTTTATGTGCGACGTCCAACCAAATCTACGGCACACAGAGATCTGAAAATCTTAACACAGGGGGACGGAATGCACCTTGAAGCCGGGTTTTAAAATTTTTAATCAGCTTTGTTTTTAACAAATTTTTGAAGAAAATATTGTTCCAATTACAATAAAATCAAACTTTTAAAATTAGTTTAAAATAGAAATGTTTGGGGGGCTCATAAATCAAAATATACCTTTCCATGTGACCAGTAGATCTTGGCTGTTCTCTTGGCCTACATTTTGGTTGTCCTGTCCTGTCCTCAGGAGAATGCTGGTGCATTTCCATCATATACAACCATTTCATCATGTTTTCTTGGATCATCTAGTTTTAAGACTCCGACGGTCGAGCTTGATCTCCTCGCATTCTTTGTTCCAGGGGCAGACTGATGGTGGGAGCGGGCTTAGCGTTCACGTGCCACCTGGTGGTGACGTACGGCCTAAGGAACGCGGCTCTAGACCACGTCATTGCGGCCTCTTCCTCTAGCTGGCTGCAGGAGCACGTATCCGACATCAGTCAAACGTTAGTTTTCTTGTCTGGTCTGAGAACAGCCGTCTTAGTGTCGGCTTTGAGACTTCTTATTCGCTGCGGGCGGAGGGTTAGATCCAATGAAAATGGATCGGGGATAGGTCTGCAGGCTGATAGATTAAGCCATCACCAAAGGAGGCATATCCGACATAATAATTATCTATCGTAGGTGACCTGGCGGAGTAGGGGTAAGGTGTCAGACTTCTGTGCTGGCGGCCGGGGTTCAATCCTCGGTCCCGGCACAGATTTATCTGATTACCAAACCCTTCCTTCACCTCTGACAAGACATCTTGTGAATGTGGGGAATGCCAGGCCTCCACCGTGGTTCGGATTCCACGTTAAACTGTAGGTCCTCCATTTCATCTCACAATCACCCTACCATTACACATTAGCGTAAGTGCGTATAACCCGAACGGATAGTAAGACGCGGTGCTAATAATAATAATTATTATCTATCGATACGCGCTACAGTTATTAATGATGGCATGCCCAGCCATGGATGACACACTAAACGAATTGAAAAAATATATCTAATAAATATTTACAGGAGGATAGAACTTTCACTTTCAGGAGTGCTTCTCCTGAAGGAGCCTGATGTACCCTGAAACTTAATTTAATGTATTTTAATTGTGAACTTTTGAGGTGGGTTTGTGGAATCGACAAGCCGAGCCTTCGACTCAGACTGCTCTGTTTTTCTACTGTCTTAACTGATGCCAACGCCTTCATAAATAGCTGTAGTATATTAATTAGCAATAACAAATTTACCGTAGTAAAATGCTCCAACACAGATTACTTCATGTGACGTTTCTTTAATTGGTCACCCGCCTTGGTGGCGTAGTTGGCTAACGCGCTTGTCGTGTCGAGCTCGACCGCCGAGGACGGGGAGATCGAGGTTCGAATCTCGGTCGGGTGAACTGGGGGTGGTTTTTTCCTAAATGGTTTTTCACTCTCCCTCAACGCAAATGCGGGCTCACTTCCTCTCATTCAACCTTCCCAATTCCCAAACCATTAGCGTAATTAGTACTTAAAGCGTACAACCCGAACGGGTAGTAAGACGCGGTGCTAAATAATTAGAGTAATAATTTAATTGGTCCTAAGAAATAAAAGAAAGCTATAAAATTAAACTGATATATTTATCATATATTGCTATAATATTACAAGTTTTTATTTTGAAGCTGGAGTTGGTACATTTCACCGACTCCAACCGAAATTGCTTCAGACTTTACAGACCTGCTTTCAGGTTTATATTTTACTGTTAAGTTTGTAGGCCTTGCCCTTTTGTCCGCCTCCTGGTGTTAACGTATTGGAAGATTGTGTTTTGTCGCAGGATATGTTCGTTTGTCCCCGCCCTGACCCATCTCCTGCTGCCTCGAGTGAACCCGATGATTCTCATCTCGTTTGCGGGCGCCGTGTCTATCTTTATCAGTGATTTGATCATCCAGTTGAGGTAAGAGCTGCCCGTCTTGGAGACTCAGGAGTAGTAAGTTGAGGGGGCCGCATGGTATGAAGCGTCACTTCTGCCAATGGCGGAGAGATTGAGGCTCGAATCTCGGTTGGATGTACAGAGGTTGGTTTTTTCCTAAATGGTTTTCCACTCCTTCCATGCAAGTGCGGGTTCACTTCCTCTAAATTTAACCTTCCCAATTCTTAATCCATTAGCATAATTGGTACTTAAGGTATAACCCAAACGGGTAGTAGACATGGTGCTAAATAAATAATAAAATTTGTAGCACTGCGTCATACTACCTGTTCAGGTTATATGCCTATATACTAATTATGCTAATCTTAAATCTAGAACAGACACAACATCCAGCCCCCAGTCGTTAATTCAACACTGTGAAAGGGTAAATCCACATTTCACCAATGATACATTTTTCGGTCATGCTGGGTATCGAACCCGGGACCCTTAGATCAGTAGGCAGACACGCTTACGGCTGAGATAACATGTACACACACACTCATATATACATACATTACAGTGTGGTAGGAATGAAGAAGTAATCTAGTAGTAATGTAACCACATTTGCACGGAAGGAGAATGAGATATCGTTAAGGGGAAACCTCTTTCAGTACCCCCAACCAGGTTTTGAACCCTGGTCTCCCCATCATCTGTGGTCCAGTATGTTATGAGAGTATAAAGACCATGCGACCACCAAAACGGGTAGTTGGAAATTTTCAACTCCTACCCATTCTTATCCACCTCGGATATTCCTTGAAGCTACATATAGGTGACCTGGCGGTCTAGGGGTAAGGTGTCAGACTTCTGCGCTGGCGGCCGGGGTTCAATCCTCGGTCCCGGCACAGATTGTGAATGTGGGGAATGCCAGGCCTCCACCGTGGTTCGGATCCCACGTTAAACTGTAGGTTCCTCCATTTCATCTCACAATCACCCTGCCATTACACATTAGCATAAGTGCGTATAACCCTAACGGGTAGTAAGACGCGGTGCTAATAGTAATAATAATAATAATAATTGAAGCTACATATTTATTTTATGAGCGATGCTTTGTCATTGTCAAAGTTGACAAATACTTGAAGATTTATGCATCCCTGGCGGTAATTCTTGTGTAGCGTCTCGTTTCCACACAGAGTAAATAACTGTATTTCTACAGCAGAGACTACCGTTGTTGAGGGGGGTAATGTGTCGTATATTTACGCTCAGCCCTCTCTTTATTGGTCGGGTGTCTTGTCGCAGGTACTACTACGTGGTGGACACGCTGGCGGCCATATGCGTATCCTCCATGATGTGCGCTACGATGCTACCCATGAGCGTGTACAGCGGCAAGGTGCTGCTTCAGGTAAAACCCTTGTAGCGTAAAAATATTTGATATACATTCAAAATGTCAGAGTCGAGGGTAAAATCTCCTCGGCTTCAACGCCAACACCCACAGCAAACATATCATCATCATCATAATCATAATCATGGAAACCCTCCAGATTACCGGGTAGGGTGTTTGTGAACAAGCTCTCTCCAACTCTGTCCAGGAACATTTCTCTTTCCATTATCCTTCTCCAGCTCTCTCCAACTCTGTCCAGGAACATTTCTCTTTCCATCACTCTTCTCCAGCTCTCTCCAACTCTGTCCAGGAACATTTCTCTTTCCATCACTCTTCTCCAGCTCTCTCCAACTCTGTCCAGGAACATTTCTCTTTCCATCACTCTTCTCCAGCTCTCTCCAACTCTGTCCAGGAACATTTATCTTTCCATCACTCTCCTGGTTAGTCCGACTGGTCTCCTGCCTCTCTGCTCTCCCTGGCACCTTCTCGTCCCACATTAGCTGTCCCGACACACTCTCGGGTATGTCCCACTATACGTTACTCTCACATGAGACCACGCTACCCAGGTATTTGAACTCGTCAATACTTTACAGACATTTGCAGCATTTGGAGTGTACTTAAATGAGTTTCAAGGCAAAACATAAGTTTAAACAGTAAAAAATAAATAAATAAATAAAAGTAGTTTTATGTGACAACAACAAAACACTTAACTTCAACTTCGCTCTTCAAGTTTCACTTTGACTTTGTTTTGTGCATCCTTACATATTTAAAAAAACAACTTTGAACCTGAATTGAGCCCTTAAGTCCTGAATATCCCTAGGTATCTGATGATCCGAGGATCCCTATCTATGTCGTGTTTGTTCCTCTCTTCAGACGACTCCGTCTCACATCGTCGGACAATTGGACAAGTGTTTGCGGGAGACTCTCACTATCGACGGAGTGTTGGAGTTCAGGAACGAACACTTCTGGACGCTGTCCTTCGGGAAACTGGTGAGTACTCGCTCGGGGGGTGTTTGGGTTTGTTTTTTTTGTTTACATATTTGTAAAATAATCTTTCTTCGGTTAATGTTCATTTTGTCATGCACGGAGGAACGTAGAACCGAGACACTCAGATCCTATGGAATTCGAAATTCGTACAAATCTCTAAAAAGAAACTTGAATACAATTTATGAAGACCTTGAATTGGTATAACAATTTTGTGAAAGGGAATAAATGGACTTTCCTAGGTGAGGGGATAAAAAAAATCAATAAAAAAGGACAAATTGTATCAATATAATTAATATTTTTGGCACCACATCTTACTACCCGTTCGGGTTTTACGCCTATGTACTAATTACACTAATTGGTAGGGATTAGGAAGGTTCATTTGAGAGTAAGTGCACCCAGATTTGCGTGGAAGACCATTTAGGGAAAACCTACCCTCAGTGCATCCAACTGGGATCAAACTCCGATCTCCCCGTCTTCGGCAGTCTACTCTAACGCGCGAGTAGCGTGTTGGACTACACAGCCACCAAAGTGGGTGTCGATAACATTATTTGACATAAAAGATGTTCTCTTTGTTGTTTATGACATAACAAACACGACAGCACATGTCGTCGTCACCAAGCTTTAACCAACTTTTTTTTTAATTAAATTTTAGATTGAAAAGAAAATTTAAGATCTAAGAAATATAAATTTCTATCCATCTCCAATGGAATGTAATCAAATAAATGTGATAGCATTTTGATAAAAAAAAATCAAGCAAACACAAAAGTAAAACACCAACATATATTTACAGGGTGTCTACCATCCGGGAAAATCAGGGAAAACGGGAATTAGCCGGGAATGTGAAGTGATCGGGGAAAAAACGGGAATAAGTCGGTAATTTGGTAAAGCACAGTAAAAATCTGGGAAAATGATATTTTACTCAAAATATGAAATACAATAATCAGTAAATTATGTAATTTTTTTGCTTGTAGCTGTGTAATATATTTTTCGAGTTAAAAGGATGTGACATACTTTTTTAGTCGAGAATTTTAGGAAATGATCAGGGAAAAGGTCGGGGATTTCATTGGTCGAGTTTAGTAGACACCATGTATTTACCAAAACATTAATATTTCGACGCTTTTGTGTATTTCAGGAAGTAGAAATAGTGTATTATATTTGGAGTAAAGTAAAGGAAAGGTGGATTGCAGCGGTGAACAGAGTGAGCTGGGCTCGTCTTCTTTTTGTAAAACACATTATATCGTGTTTGTCCCCCTTTTATAAGTTTCCATCCACATTGCAGTAGACTAGACCGCCCACGACGGGAAGATTGTGGTTCGATCACGGCCAGGTGCATTGAGGTTGGTTTTTCCTAAATAGTTTCCCCAATATCGCCACACAAATGCGGGTACACTTCCTCTAAATTCAATCTCTCTCATGCCTAGCCCATTAGCGTAAATAGTACATATAAGCCTGTAACCTGAATGGGTAGTAAGACACTTTCCTAAAAAAAGAATGTTGTCACGAGATGTCTCTTGAGAAGCTTGCTGAACGGTTGTCTCTCTTCCAGGCAGGCTCTCTCCAGGTACGGGTACGGAGGGACGCCGACGAGCAGTTGGTGTTGGCGCATGTGGTGGACCGTCTCTCCAACCTCGTGACGGTGCTCTCCGTTCAGGTGTTCAAAGACGACTGGACGTACAGACGGGGAGGTGCCCTTCAGCCGAATTGCGCGCCTCCGCCTGTCCAGTCTGCCGCGGTTCCTGTGAACGTGCTCGAAGCAAATCATACCCCTCCTGTGACTCACTACGAGACGTTAGGCGACTTGTACCCCCCGTCGTCAACCGTCACGTCTTTGCCCCCCTCCGCGTCACTGAGTAACAATGTCCACACCCACGCTAACTCCTCTTCTTCCCACAGGAACAAATCCCTCTCCAGTAAATCGATGAACAATTCTATGTATTCCAATGTCTACCAAACTACCCCCTTCCGGCCCGTTCCGTCCGTCGAAAACAATTACCTCTCGTCGCTACCTCCGACGGTGACTCCGAGCTCCAGCGCGTCTGGGACATTCCAAGGCAGCAACGCATGGTTCACCAATCGACCGGGGGTCGCCCCTACGGACTCTGTCTCTCCCAAACGGATGAATCCTTTCACCGCGGTGCCGACGGTTTCATCCGTCCAAAGGAACAATTTGCTCCTCTCTGGCACAAAAACGTTGGACGCTGATAGTTTCTCGTTTCACCCGCGATGACGATGAATCACTTTGCGTGAGATTGACTGCTCTCTTTTGTTATGTTACAATGTATAGCAACTGGTATAAATGTTATAGTTTATTTTAACACAAATGTAAGAGCAACTTTTAATAATGTCAGCAACATTATTTCATGTGCATTTTATTAGATAACCCATTTACTATTTATTTACTATGTTCATTTACATATAAACTAATTGTAAATAAAAAGTCTCTATTAAAAAAAAACTTATAAAATTAATTATTTGCTTTAGTTCAATCAAACATGTTGTTTGGAGTTTTTACTTGATGTTAGGATTAATATTGTTTTCACTTGATTTCTATCATCATCATCATCATCAACTATAATTGGGTCGAATCCACTATTTTACGAATCCAAATCTCTAATTTACGTTTTAATCCCAAATCTCGAACAAAATTATGAACCTAAGAGGAAATATAAATATAATATAAATAGTAACTAAATGTTAACATTCTTTCTTTATAGTCCATTCATTATAACACTCATAAATTCAGTTAGGTGTTAAATTACTGGCCTGGGGCCTGGTTGTTAAGTTCATCATATAGTTATAATTGGCTCTGAACCACCAATTAGAAGTATTAAAAGCTCTAAAACAAATTTTACTTGGATCTTTTTTTTTTAAAAGTATTTGAGTCTCAAACCTTTGAATATCCTTAAGGATTCAAGGATTCATCCTTACGATAAACTGTTTCCCTGCCTGCGGCTAGGTCAGTTTGGTAAAATGCCTCCACCTTCTTCTCTAACTTTTGTCCGTTCTTCTCCTCTCACTTGCACACTTGTTACCTTGCGGTGGGAAATAAAACCCGCCTCGGTGGCGTGGTTAGCTATCGCGTTGGTCGTGTGGAGCTAGACTCCCGAGGACAGGGAGATAGAGTTTAGAATCTCGTTCGGGTGGTCCTAAATGGTTCTCCACTCTACCTCCATGCAAATGCAGGCTCACTTCCTATAAATTCAACCTTCCTTATCCCTAGCCCATTAGTGTAATTAGTACTTAAGCTGAACCGGAACGGGCAGATAGGGTGGAGAAATGTGGACTGCTCAAAGGAGTAATGGGACGTTAATGCAGATAAGAATTAGACATGATTACACTCTTTCATAAATATAATTAACTTTCAACTCATACACATTGTAAACAAAGCTTTTGACTGATGGTGTTAACTTTAACTTGTTATTTTAATAAGTTTTAAACTTTTTAATCTTTTCACTCTTGTATTTAACGACTATTGTAGTCAAATTTTAATTATTTGACCAATTTGACTCGAGTAAACGTTTAGTTATTGAGTCAATGGAATATTGTAAGTGTTAGGAAAACTTTGTTTAAGGAAATTGGTTTTCCAAGTGTATAAATAATATTTAGTGTCTTTATGTTATAATGAAAGTTAATCATCAGTAAACATTAAAATAAATAACTTATTTAATCAGAACTGATATCTTCATAATTTTAAAATAATAATAATAGCTAAGTCTTAACTTATATTTAAGAATCCCACCCGCCTCGGTGGCGTAGTTGGCTAATGCGCTAGTTTCGTGTTGAGCTCGACTGCTGAGGACGGGGAGATCGAGTTTCGAATCTCTGTCGGGTGAACTGGGGGCGGTTTTTCCTAAATGGTTTTCCACTCTCCCTCCACGCAAATTCGGGTTCACTTCCTCTAATTTAACCTTCCCAAGTCCTAATCCATTAGAGTAATTAGTAATTAAAGCGTATAACCCGAATGGGTAGTAAGACGCGGTGCTAAATAATATTATATTTAAGAATTCCAGGTTTGATTCACGAAATGGCCTAAAAAATTATCACAGGGGAAATGTGGGTTGTATCCGTTCTAGGTTTTAAGTTAGTTTATAAGTTGTGTGCTGATATAACCAATCAGTTCAGAAAGTGTACATTAAATACCTCAAATAAAAAATAAATCATGGTAAATAATATATGCGTGTAACTCAAACTGGTTCCGAGATGCGGCGAAGAATATAAAACTAGATTATAATCGGACAGGAATGTTTGTTTGAATAGACGTTATGAAATATTTTGAGTAGCTACTCTGAGGTGTCGAAATGGAAACGCTCCATCTGTGACACAAAAAGAGTACCAAATGTCACGACGGGTGGAAAGTAAAAGTTTCCTTCAGTGAATCCAGTTCCTCATTGTTGTCGTAAATGTGCCGTGTAATGCTGATGAGACCGGTGCATTTTTAATTGTCATCTCCACTGGAGCAGAACTGAGCGTTCATTACATTAATACACTTTCTCTCTCTTTACGATTGTTTAGAAAACCTTAGACTTAATTTTATTTAGGTCAGAAATATTTAGTTTATTTTTATGTTAAATACACTTTTTTTATTTTTACTTTTGTCTTGTCATTCCCCAACTTCTCCGTTTAATGTATCTGGTCACACGGTCCATTTGCCTTGTCATCTCGTTAAAAAAAACCACCGCCGTGTGACAGGTTATAAATTATATCCTTTACTTTATTTTTGTCTTAGCAGTTAATTTTATTAAGTAACGCGATAAATGGTGAGAATTTCTTTGGTTTGAAAGGAAACCATATTTTTTTTCTCTCTATTTTTTTAACGCAAGTGATTAGTCTTGTGTGAATAATTATATTTCTCAGGGTTCATTTAATGATCTGAACACGCGTGTGACTTTTTTCCCACCTACCGTCGCTCCCAAGTCTCATGTCCGCGATTTGAACCAAGATACTGGAGAGATTGAGAACCAAGGATTTTATCTTCTGTCACGAAAGAGCTACAATTTCTACTAGAAGCGGTGCAGGCTCTTAGTTATTGGGGGAGGGGTGCAGGACAAATAAATTTTGGCTTCCAGGTAAGATGAAAAGTGACGTGAGAGGACAGTTTTTTTTAAAAAATAAATATTTCTTCCGTATAAACAGAGAGTTCAATTAAACTTTTTTAAATTAAGATAAAAAGTGGTCATTAAATTCTAGGACACCCTCGACATATATTCAACTTTTAAAGGTATCATCACCTTGTGAAGAAAATTTAACTTAACGTTTCTACTGGAGAGATATTTGATTTGTTTTGACACAAAAATGTTTTATGTTAAAAAAACTGGAAGAAAAAAAAAACACTGCCCTAAATTTGGAGTCCCTACCATTCCAGCTCAAATTAGAAAATAAAATTATTATTATTACTACCCGTTAGGGTTATACGCACTTACGCTAATGTGTAATGGTAGGGTGATTGTGAGATGAAATGGAGGACCTACAGTTTAACGTGGAATCCGAACCACGGTGGAGGCCTGGTATTCCTCACATTCACAAGATGTCTTGTCAGAGGTGAAGGAAGGGTTTGGTAATCAGATAAATCTGTGTCTGGACCGAGGATTGAACCACGGTCGCCAGCACAGAAGTCTGACACCTTACCCCTAGACCGCCAGGTCACTATGTAATTAATTAAATAAGTCTTAGGGAAATAGATAGGACTACCTTAATGATGTATGCAGTAATCCAAAGTGGATTTTTGCAACTCATGTTTTTTACAGGACTAAGAGAATCCCTTCAGAGCATATCATTGGGGAGGGGGAAAGTTGCACACCCACCCCCCTTTTAGGCGCTTGCTTCTCAAATAAGAGCTATGATTTAGGACACTTTAGCGACATGACGCAACTACTCAACTCGCATCACTATCCAAGAATTGTATGCCAGGGGCGCCCCCAGGGGGAATCCTCCCCTGAGTGTCCATGGTTGTATAGATATTAGAAGTAAGCTAATTTTGCCCAAAAGTGTTTCTAACTAGTGTTCCTAGAGTGCCCCCAACCAATAGATTTATATAATATATATTAGCGCCCACCACAACGCCATCTGATGACCTCAGGGTTGATAGTTTGGCGCATGCGCGAGCAATTCCAACAGCATTCGCCATTCAAATCGTAAAGATCAAGTGTCCACCCACGAATATGGGTACATTTGAAACATTTATCTTATGTTTTATATTATTTTTATTAGACAAGGATTGCCTTAAAAAGCGTCATTTGACGCTTCAATTTCATACATTTTCCCGGACCCCCCCCCCGTCCTACCGGTTTGCCCCCACCCCTGAGAAAAATCCCGCGGGCGCCCTTGTATGCTTGCCCTTGTTCAAAATATAGGCCCTAGTGTGTATTTTCGTTACAAATATTTGTTTACGACAGTTAGGTCTGTATTATGACGATTGCAGTGCAATACATGAATCATTATGTTTACGACAGTGGTCTGGAATCTAACTTGTGTGAGCCGCGATATGACTGTAGGTTAAGCACAAAATCACAAAATAGTAATTGCTATTAACTTTATTCTTACTGGAAAATAAAATTTGTATTAAATCAACATACATATAAAAATATAACTAAATGGGGGCTACCCCTATTTCAACGAAAGGCCTGGGTGTTCTATTAAATACCCCAGATTATTTATTTTTTAAACTGTAAACGCTCATTTTAGATTATATTGTTCTCAAACTCTACGTCATCGATAATCCAGTTTGACTGTAAGAGACTGAAGTGAAAGGAAAACCTAAATAAAGTTGCCACCCTCTATTTCAACACATCCCTCATTATTGTATTTTGCAACAACATTTCTTTTAAACACTAAAAATATCTTGTGTCAAAAATACTTTTGAACCACATTCTTTAATTAATACTCAATTTAAAATTAATCTAACCAAACTTTACTCGTGTGCTTGCACGGGAAAGTTCATAGCTTGCGTTGGCAGCCCTGATTGCCGGTTTGCGTTGATACATCAGCACGATCTGGTGGTAAACTCCATGAAGTCAAAAATCGTTTTCAGTTTGTTTCGAACTGTCACGGTAGGAGCTGTATGCATTACGAGTGTCGTGTGTTTTGTGAATAAACAGGATTGACAGAAAAGTGTCAACATTTCGATCGGGAGAATGAGACGGAACGTAAAAATGATATTGCTTTTCGCGATGACCTGGATGTTTGTCATAGTTTATTATCTGCAGGCCTCCAAAGGAGATAAGGTTAGTCTAGATAAACATATATATTGTATAATACATATATTTTGGCACCGGTGTTGGAAAAGGTGACTACTATTTTAATAATAATAATTTAATGCTTGAGATTCGATACCTTATTTATTTTTTAAATATCTGTAATGTTTTATAAAATAATAATGTCACCCTTCACACAATGTCGTCACTGCACCTGTCAAATTATCAAATTAACAGCACACATTTCCAACAAACAACCTTGGCCGAGAGCAATTTCGTTGTAGAGCTGCCTTTTATTAAAGGTCTACTTTAAATTCCATTGTTACGCCAACAATTGTTTACAATATACATCCGCACAGATACAGTCGTTAGAATTTGCGCAACTCTTTATCAGCATTAGGCTAGACAGGAAGATATATGTATATATAAATATATATATATATTTACATTGGTTTGTCTGGTAAAATAAATTGAACGATAACAAGACTACTTTTTTTAAAGTGGAGTTATGTTAATTCATTGTTGTGTGAAGTAAGTAACAATTACATTAGCTTGAAACCAAATTTGTTTGTAATTATTGTAGCCTATTATATGTGTTTCATATTTCGAAATATGTTTTTTAATTCTGGTGAAAGGTAATTTTGAAATACATAATGTGGGAAAGAATAAGTACTGGTATCACCCAAAACATAACGAACAATTTATAAAAAAATAAGAAGCTATTTATTATATATAAATAGATTCTTTTTTAGAGAATTCGATTTTTTTAAATCAGGTTTAAACAACCGAGTTAAAACAAACTTTTAGGTCGGTCAACTGTATCAGGCGAACGTTTTTATGAAGCAGTGAGTCTCGAACTGTGACCACTTACTTGGGAGGGTGGTAGACCCACCGCCTGAACTAAGTGGACTAGAAATGGGGTACGAATGAGGAAGGTAAAATATAGAGGAAATGTACTCCCATTCGCGTGCAGGTAAAGGGAAAAACCACTTTTACTATACCCGACCGGAACTCTAGCCCCGTCATCAGTCCATTATATTCCGAGAGTGACGCCTTAGACCATTCGACCACCGAAGCGGGTTTAATTATTACAGTTGACCCCCATAGGAATATGTTCATATATTATTAATAAGGTTTCCTTCACCTCTGACAAGACATCTTGTGAATGTGTAGGAATGCCAGGCCTCCACCGTGGTTCGGATTCCACGTTAAACTGTAGGTCTTCCATTTAATCTCACAATCACCCTACCATTACACTTTAGCGTAAGTGCGTATAACCCGAACGTGTAGTAAGACGCGGCGATAATAATAATAATATTAATAAGGTTTTTATCTTACTAAAATTCCTACTCTAGTCACGAGTAGCAAAAAACACACACAACTGATATTATAAGAGAAGTTTCCGGTAATCGAACCCTAGACTGGCGGGGAACCAATCGTTTCTGGCAAGCTTACAACGTGATGGGGCATCCTACATATTCCGTAAATAATTCCTGGCTAAAATAGCGTGACGTCACTGCAGATGGTCGCTTTGGGGAAGGGGAGGGGGGAATGAATCGAAAGAGAAATGAGAGGAAGTTTTGTTTTAAACATATTCTTTGAGAAGAATCGTAACAGGCTCGTTTTTCTATTGGTTGTGTTCTCGTCTGTCGTTGGAAATGACTAATCGCCTCTGAGAAGGGCACTTCAGTATAGCGAGGACACGATTGTTGGGAACGTCGAGGGTACTCCACTCTCTTCGAACACTCCCTCACTCCTCGCAGGTCCTTGACCTAACCCAACCTAACCTGACCTAACCCGACCCAACCTGACCTAACCTAATCTGATCCAACCTGACTTGACCTAACATAACATGACCTAACCTCCAGCGAACGAGTGCCCTCCATGGAAACAAAGTGAGAGCGATTAGCGCCCCTGACTATGACGGCCGTGGTTCGAACCTTTCCTCCAGCACTGGAAGATAAAGGGGATGTCTGTTGCGTCGCTTTACAACCTCCTTACAGGCGAATGCTGGTACATTTGTTTAAAATATACCCGTATACAGTTTCCTAAGATCAGATTAGGGCATAGTTTAAAATGGCTGCCACCCGCTTTGGTTGACCGCGTGATCTAACGCGCTACTCTGGCAGTGCACTAGACTGCCAATGACGGGGAGATCGAGGTTCGTATCTCGGTCGAGCGTACCGAGGGTGGGTTTTCCAAGACGGGTTTCCTCTCTCCCTCCAAGCAAATGCGGGTACACTTCTTATATAACCTACCTAATCCCTGAAACCATTAGTGTAATTAGTACTTAGGCGTATAAAACGAACGGGTAGTAAGACGCGGTGTTAAAAAAACGACTGTTAGATCTCACAGGTACCCTCATCCTGAGCCCTTAGATTAACTACCGCAGTTTAAATAGTTTGTATTATTCGGCAGGGATCAGTACTAACGACCAATACTGACATGACTTGACGCATGAATATATAAAAGTAGTTTTAGTAACTTTTCTTTTAACTGTAAGACTCTGTCCGTTATACCATAATTATAAAACCCAATTTACTTACGAGCGAACATGTCTGACAGCTAATAAAAGCTACCAGTTATATTTTCATGTATCCATACGTCAAGTCATGTGATCTGCAGCTGTCACTTCTGATATATATTATCAATACATGTAATATCACAATAATATTATAAATGCTGGCAGCAAAAACAATAAAATGTTTGTACTTTCTAAAAGCTTTCTTTATGTGTAAATTGGACTATAATTCCAGCACTCCTTTTAGATTAAGGGCACCATCCCCGAAATAAGGTCAATGTCCAGGACTGATTTTGTTAATGATTTGTTAAATAAATAAATTCAATTTAGAATTATCACGAATTAAATTTTTTATAAACGTTTTAATGAGGTCAGTTTATAAACAAAATCCCATTACTAAGACCAGCGAAGACTATTTATCACTCGTATATATTATTTGTTCTTAACTTTTGGCTCTGACTGTATCTGCATGCGGTGACCTGGTGGTCTAGGGGTAAGGTGTCGGACTTCTGTGCTGGGGGTCCGGGGTTCAATCCTCGGTCCCGGCACAGATTTATCTGATCGCCAAACCCTTCCTTCACCTCTGACAAGACATCTTGTGAATGTTAGGAATACTAGGCCTCCACCGTGGTTCGGATTCCACGTTAAACTGTAGGTCCTCCATTTCATCTCACAATCATCCTACCATTACACATTACCGTGAGTGCGTATAACCCGAACGGGTAGTAAGACGCGGTGCTAATAATAATTTATCTGCATGCATTTTTTACACAGCAAGGTAGCAGTCTTACCTTGACTGATTACACTATGACCCTATCTTATAAGCTACACCATAGTGGAACCAAGCAAGGTAGCAGTCTTACCTTGACTGATTACACTATGACCCTATCTTATAA
>CABEEJ010003397.1:51605-83487 GCA_901482245.1 Timema douglasi | reverse complement strand
GCACCCTCTCGACTAAACGTTTTAAAAACGGTGGTTTTGTTTTATCAAGTCTGTAATCGTACGCACGGCTGAATTAATGAATTGGACATTATTACGTTTAGTTGTTTAGACTAGCAGGTCCCTCGTCACGTGTTCGTTTCGCCGCCACACGCCAGCTGTGTTGTTTTTGTTTTGTTTTTGTTATCTCGCCGTGCTTTGCTTGAGTGCCGCTGTCATCATCACGCATGCAACACAGAATAATCATGTGTTAGACAGACACCCAATCCCTGTGCTTGATCAGTAGTACCAACGCTGCTACACGAAATGTTACTGTTTATGCATACAATAGGCAAATATTGATTGACCGAGACTGAACAAACCATTTTAGGATAACAATTTTTTTTACAAATAAAACCATTATTTTTCATTAATTTATAAACAAATTAAATAAATGCTTTTAATTGTTTTTGACAATTTATTAAAAAATATAAACATTTTAAGCAAAATTTCAGAACTACAAACAAACCAATAATTCCTATAAAATATTTCATTATAACATTATTGAATTATTTAATATATTACCGTCTGAAAATATAATAAAGGCACATTTACTTTTTACTTATTATCCTCCATTACAATAAAATGTCCTAAAATACCCAACAGGCTTGTATTGTTTATATTTCATGTGTTATCACCATCTGGCGTCTGCCATTAAAGCAAATTGTTAAATTAAATTTGTATGATCTCCACCTAAAACTCTGCTCAAGGCGATCAGATATTTCGATTGTTAACTTATAAATAATTACTTTGTGACATTGATATTATAATTGTAAAATATTGTATTGTAAACTTAAATTGTAATAAACTTCTAAACTTGTTTTTCAACAATAAAACTTCCTATTACTCTCCATCTGGTCTGTAGTCTTTACTAAGATATAAAAAAAAAAGTTTTATTCTCTAAATTCTACATTAAATAACCCACGTGAAACATATTTTGCTAATTTAGGTGTGCTTATCAAAATAATTTATTAAAGGTGTTATACCTGGTTACATCCTACAAATGCCCAATAGCACATTTAATTTGTACATAGGCCATCATTACATTATTGCAACATTTTTCCTTGATACCTTTGATTAATTCTTACATTTCTTGAGGGAAAAAAACAAAAAGCAATGTAGCAATCAATTTCTAAGTTTCAATTTCACTCATACCCTTATAATAGTTATGCTACTGAACCTTATTTATCCAGGCGAGAAGTGGGGTCCATTAAAAATTTGTTTTTAAGGGGCTTGGACTCCCAAGCCAAAGTTAAATTTAAGTTTTTTTTTGTTTTTTTTTAAAGACTTGGATGCTTCTAGAATAATATAACTTATTAGTGTGGTCTATCCCTGGCAATTTCTTTGAAATTGGTCCTATAGACTCATAGAGTATAGATGCTATTTGCAATTTTATACAAAGCTATATTTCAGTTTTATATTCAAGAGAATCATAAGAGCGGGAAATAAATCTATAAGGTAGAAAATTTATTCCCGGGGTAGAGCCATTTCTGATGTGCCTCCATTGATTTATACTGTATAATTTGGGAAGTCGTAAGGCATGAAAGTAGTCGGCTGTAGCCAATACTTGATATGCCTACCTTTTATAGTTGTATCAGGGCCACCACGCATCAAAGAACCAGAAACACACAATTAATGTTTTGTGTATGGAGAAAAAAGGGGGGAAATATGGTAATTATGCAAAATAAAAAGACCAGCAAAAATACTGGAAAATTTGTAAATATATAAAATTGACAAGGCTTCATATTATTGAACTTTAAATTTAATAAAAATTTAACCAAACAACAGAGCACACTAATTCAATTACATGTCTGATCCCCACTTTTGGGACTTTGATGCTTAGCGAATGCACACATTTCCCTATCAAGCCAAAATCAACTTCTTTTAAACATCAAATACATCACTTGTCACATGTTAATTATATTAAAAATTACATTTAATTCCTCTTCAGCTCAATATTTTTATGGGAAAATGGGAATTTCCTCAGGAAAATCCAGAAATTGTCTAGTAAATAATAAAATAGGGTTAGCCTTGTGTATGTTTCAGATGACCACTTAAGTTGTATGTAATCTATATTAGTAATATTACACTGATTTAGCGTTATATTATGCTAATTTATGATTCAATATAAGCATATATTTATTTTTAATTTAAAATTGAATAATGTATTCTAATTTTAACTAAATTTAGTACTATACATTTTGCTGGGAAGTATAAGTAGTAGTGCTCATACTCGACATGAAGCCAAAGGGGGTGGGGGTTTAAGTACATACCCTCTCACCCCTTGGTTACATGCCTAGTTGTAACATGTATATTATAATATAAAGATCAATGATTGCATATTATTTACTATCCATGTTAAGGAAAAATTGTAGGTCTCCCAACATAATCTTCTGGTTCACTCGGAGTGAAACCACATAAGCCACATTTTTAATTTTACCCTATGGACAAATTTCTCTACCTACTTACATTTTTAAAGCCATGTAAAATTTAAATATTTGCAGGTGCTGCAAAATCAAGTCAAGGATGGGAGTGAGAGTGTTCGTGAGCGCTACAAGGATTTCACGTTTGACCACTCGTACTGGTCATACTCCTCGGAAGACCCACATTTTGCATCACAGGAGCAGGTATTTGGAGATCTGGGCACAGAAGTGGTGGACAGCGCCTTCCAAGGGTACAACGCGTGTGTCTTTGCATATGGGCAGACAGGCAGCGGCAAGACCTTCACCATGATGGGCAGTGGGGAGAATATGGGGCTCATACCAAGGTACAGCAACTGTATGGACTTTGGATCATTGTAATAGTGTCACAAGAGTCATGATTGTCAAGGGACTGTGCCTCAGATAATAACTAAGAACCTCTAAGATCTGCATCGTTGGGCACAAAAAACTAAATGTCAGGCTTGTGGTGTTTAGTTTCGTTTCCTGGTGAGAAGGAGGTCGAATTTATGCCAGGCTTATTAATAATGGTTTACATTCTCCCTCCACATACTTGTTACTAGGTTTGCTCTAAATTGTCTTCCTTATTTATAAACCATTTGTTTAGTTAAATGTGGATAGCCTGATGGGTAGTAAGCTGGGGAATTTTTTTTTAAAGTTTAATTTTGATAAATTGAGTCAAAGTTTGTTTTTATATCAAAGGATTTTCCATTTTACCTCAAGTTACGTAGTGATGTATTTTCTCAATCATAACAGTCTACCTCCTATCTCCACGATATTGATATCTTTGAGTTGACTTGACATTTACATTTGTTTCATATGTGTGTTTCCAGGATTTGCAAGATGTTGTTTGGTCGCATGTCTGCTGGCAAGGATCAGGGCGCCAGCTACAGGACAGAGGTGTCCTACCTTGAGATATACAACGAGCGGGTCAAGGACCTCCTAAGGTCTGGTGGGGGTAGTCAAGGTCACAGTCTAAGGGTGAGGGAGCACCCCAAATTAGGGCCCTATGTACAGGAGCTGTCTTGCCACCTCGTGACGGACTATAGTGACATACAGGTCATTTTTTTACTGACTCACTGGTTAGTTGAAGGTCATTTCACCAACACTGCTCAGTTCATGAATCTGTGTAACATGCATCCCATTTCATGGTCACTAAAAGTGTGTGTCTAAGCACCAGTTCACTTTACCAACATTGGCTCCTGTCAAAGCCAGTGTAAGGTCCTTATACAGATCATTTCAATATTATTAAGTCAGCCCGAGGTCTCTGAACTGACATACAGATTTTTTGATATACTTATATATTTCTTGATACCCCCCTTCGATGGTCTGTGGTCTGGTGGACAAATGGTGGCACTCTCGAAATAGACCGGACTGACACTGACAGCGAGATCATGGTTTTAATCTCAGTTGGGTATATTAAGGTTGATTTTTCTTAAATAGTTTTTCACTCTATCCACATAAATGTGGACCATCCTATTCCCTAACACATTAGCATAGTGAATTTATATGAGTTTTATTCAAATGGGTCGTGAGACATAATGGAAAAAAAAACAAAAAACGTGTAATAGGTTTAATTAAGTATGAACTAATTTTAGTAAACGAATATGTTTTCGTTGAGATTTAATAACTCATTTGGTCAATGAAGACATCCTTCTATTCCCTCACAATACCCATCCTTTGCAGATAATGTCAATTAAATTTGGAGCACTGTTCAATATGGAATATTATTAATATATTAATAAATTGCCACTAAGCTTATGTATCTGATCACACACACACTCATTTTTCTGTTTTTATCAGGACATCAACAAGAAAAATGGTTCTTTAAACAACATCAACCTCATGCCATTGCAAAGTCTGTACAATTATTGACAATTTTAGTCTTATTTTTTGTTGAAAATCATGTGTCATTCTTCAATTAGCTTACTACTGGTGAGACTAGATATGAAAGTACAGTATACTGTGTAGGTGTTGTAGTGAGGGTAGAGTAAAGAATGATAAAAAAGAATTTCTTCTTCTCTTTTGCATGATACAAGCTTCACTACTTCCATAAAAAAGGACATCTACTAGTAGCCTCACACACTGATGCAGCCAGGATTCGTG
The DNA here is from genome assembly GCA_901482245.1 of Timema douglasi. Taxonomy (NCBI): domain Eukaryota; kingdom Metazoa; phylum Arthropoda; class Insecta; order Phasmatodea; family Timematidae; genus Timema; species Timema douglasi. The sequence goes on along the minus strand of CABEEJ010003397.1, from coordinate 78,907 downwards.
GGGGGGGGGTCACTGACCAACTAAGCAGGGTCCATTGGTTTTTCCCGTCGGAAAATTTAAGTACTGCAAAATGCAAATACATCAAAAGAAATACAATAATATCCAAAAGAATTTAAAATTTATAAAAATTGTCATAATTCTGTAATTATTATAAATATTAAGTTTTTATGGACACATTTTTATTCATGCATACGGCTAGAATATACAAACATGCAAGTTTCAATCAATTGTATTTTGGAGATTTGATCTATAACATTATTTTATGAGATAAAATCTGAAAATTCAAATCAGCAACTTGAACTAACTCTTAACCCACAAAATCACTTTTGAACTAATTCACTTTAGTCTTTTGTTAATTTTCCTTGGCTTCATAGAAAGTTCATTGAGAACGTCATCCTCCCCATGTGGAAAGATCATATCTGGGGCAAATCTGGCATTCCCAGTTCAGGACAATTCCAGATCTCAGCAGCTTTAGGGACGAGAAAGAGGAAGGTGGGTATCAAGGTCTAGGGGGGGGGGAGGGGTGTTCAACCCTGAACCCCCTTCCTTGGCTGCGCCAGTGGCCTCACACCTCTTTCAATGCTCCTTGAAGTTGACAGCACCCATATTGGCACAAATTATGATATCTATGCCACTATTTAATGCTATTTTTTCCCCATAAGAATATTATATTCTTATAATGTCCTGCTATAGTTTTTGTGAAAACACCAGAAAGGGCCGAGTACTACCAACTTTTAACAATTGCATTTTGATGACCAGGTGTTCATCTTTAAGTGTACAGTTAAACAAAGCCAATATTGTGTTAGGCTATAGCATACTACCAGCTGAAAGAGTAGATATCTTAAAAAGGGAGATAAACCAGATTACATTGACTATAAAGGTATCTCTCTATTACCAAAATAATAAAACCTTTTATTTACCATAATTTTATTGAGATTCACGCCATGTGCGAAAGAAAGAATTGGGATCCATCAGTGTGGATTTTGATGAAGTAGATCAACATTGGATCAGAATTTTGTTATTTGGCAAATATAAAAAAAAGTGGGATGGTTCATCATATATATATATATATATATATATATGATGAACCATCCCACTTTTATAGATATATTAAAAAGATCTAAGAGTCAGTTAAAAGAAACAAACTAATATTAAATTTTAGTTAAGTTTGGAATACCCAAAAAACTTGCTAAGATAATTGATGCTTTACTGAAATGTGCGGCAGAGTACAGGTTGGATGTCGCTTATCAGATACTTTTGAAATAAATAATGGGTTGAAACAAGGAGATACACTTTTCCCATTACTTTTTAATATAGCCTAAGTGTATGCTTTTAGGATAATGAAAAAGATTAGGAAAGAATTAGCATAATGAAAAAGATTAGGAAAGAATTAGCATAATGAAAAAGATTAGGAAAGAACTAGCAATAAACAGTATGTTGCAGCTATTAAGATACACAGATGATTTAGCTTTGTTGGGCACTAACAAGGAATATGTTGCAAAAACTACAGACATTTTACTAGAGCCTAGTAAAGAAATAAGTTTGGAAGTGAATGCTGAAAAGACTAAGTAGGCCTTTATGATCACACAACAAACACAAACTGTGGACAATGATTTAAGATTACTTTGAACAACATATCATTTGACAGGAATAATGAGTTTAAATATTTAGGAACAATTTTAACTAGCAATAACGATATTAGCTCGGAGTTGGGTAAAATAATACAGTCGGAAGGGCATACTATTACTCGGTCATTAAGTTGTTGACATCTCGCCTGCTGCCAAGGAATGTAAAACTCAGAGTATACAAAACAATAACTTTATTGGTTATTCTTTATGGGTGTGAAATGTGGTCTTTTACCTAAATGACGAAAACGAATGTAGGGTTTTTGAAAACAAGATGCTTAGGAAGATATTTAGTCCTAAAAGGTATGAGGCTACTGGAGAGTGGAGGAGGTTACATACCCTATACTCATCACAAGATATTGTTGATAAAGTGAAGTTTCGTAGATTATGGTAAGCAGGACCTGCAACGCGAATGGGAGAGTCTAGAACCTTGTTCAGGGTGTTACTGGTAAATCCACTGGGAACAGATCATTGGAAAGACCTAGACACAGCCAGTAGGATAACATAAGAATGGACCTTAACGAGATTGGGTGTAATGAAGTAAACTGGATTGAACTAGCTCAAGATAGGGAAAGATGGCGTACATTTGTAAGTGCAGTAATTAACTTTTTGAGTTCCTAATGCCATATAATAAGTAAGTAAATAAACGTGAAAAGAAAATATGTAAAGTTCTATCACCTTTTTTTTTTTTTTTAATATTCTAAGATAAGATGAAAAAAATATCAAGTATGTTTGACTTTGTTAATCGATATTCTTTTAAATTGTAAACTTATGAACCGGACACATGCCTAAGATTTAGTTTCTGGTGAAGTATTGGGCATACTGGGCTGTAAGATACAAGTTACTCCTTCATACCTTTCTTTGACATTATCATTACAGTATCATTTAGCTGGTTAAATGGTCAAAGGCATCAAGCTAGAATCTCAACCATGATATGTTTATCACAATTCACCCATCCCACATCCCACATCCCACACTAATGCATGTGCACTTTCTATCATTAATACATAAAGTTACTGGTGCATGAAAACTATGGTGTCACAAATTATAGCTTTAAGATATTCTAGAGACATAAATTCGGGACTAAATATTGGCATATGCCTCATTATTTTTGTGGTAGGAAGTTAAGAGAAATTTACATTTACATTTGTGCCATTAGTGGTCCTGCCAACTTCACAGACACCTCTCTCTCTCTCTCTCATATGCTCTCATGATGCGGAACAAACTAAAATGCAAAATAATTTATTTTGAACAAACAATAGAAAACACAGGCTTAGGTTAGGTTCACATTAGGTTTTTTTTAGATCTTGTTTCAGAACCTGTTTGCTTTTAAAGTCACCCATAACCTGCATGTTTTCAAAGTCACTTGTAACCTGCCTGATTTCAGAGTCACTTGTAACCTGTCTGATTTCAGAGTCAACATGTGTTGCATAATGTATAGCTAGAAATAATCCTATAATAATTTGTACAACTTAACATACACCCAGAAGAGGTATTGAATTGGGTAGGTAAAGCTACAAAAGCTGAGTTTATAATTTAAAAAATGGGGTAATTAGTTTAATTAGTGCAATTAGTATTAAAAATAAATTTAACTCTAATATTGTTGTGATTATGTTATTAGTAGAGCCCTGTAAAAATAATAATATTTTTGTTAAATTAAATTTTTTAAGTCTCACTTTTCAGTGTTATTTCATGTTTATTCAAAATTACATGTTATCTGATGTGTTTAAGTATTATTTACATATTGAAACAATATATAAAAATTAAAATCTATTATGGAAACCTTTTACATTTGTTTTAAAATTCTTTCTCAAGTTTGTCTGCATATTTCACAATTTTGTAGCCTAAAGTTAGCTTATACTACAACAAAATACTAATCAAATTACAGCCGGGTCAAAATTTCTTCTTAATTTCGTGTTTATTTAAAGATTTTTTGTTAAAAGCGGTGTTATTTAGTTTTATAGGAGGATTTTGTGTAACAAGACAATTTCGTTTTAATACGCTTTTCAAAAACATTGTAAATCATATCTAAGAACCATCAAAGAAAAAAGTACTTGATTCCATCTTTGTATGGCACTTTTCGCTTTATCGCGTCTTACCATTTTTACAGGGCTCTAGTTATTGGTTGAATTATAAAATTTTATCAAGATTATTTGCTCATCTATTACTCTAAGGAACACCACTAGTACTATTACCATCTATAGTTTTTATTGAAACCATTAGAAATGTAATCTAACTGACCAGAAACTCTAGCTGTTGATTGATAGCTAACATAGTTTAAGGTCACCTATTAATAGCATTATTTGATAATATTGAATCTTCTATTTATTTATCAATTTTTTCCATATTAATTGTTAGACAAACTGCCTTATTAACACTAGAATCTGCCATTGCTATAATTTAATCTTATGTATTTCTGTTTTGAGAACTCTATATTCTATATGAATGTGGGGAATGCCAGGCCTCCACCGTGGTTCGGATTCCACGTTAAACTGTAGGTCCTCCATTTCATTTCACAATCACCCTACCATTACATATTAGCGTAAGTGCGTATAACCCATACAGGTAGTAAGACGCGGTGCTAATAATAATATATTCTATAGAATTAAATTAATGTTAATACATATTCACTTCCAACACACCTGATTTCACATCACATGCTTATTAAAATCTTCAACAGAACTAGGTGGGTAAATAGTGTCCAGGGTTTGATCACCAACCATTAATGCATCTCCTTAGAATTCAACCTTGTACTCATCACATCTAAGAAAAGAAAATATTAACACTAATAATCATTATCATACAAACACTAAGATATACTAACAAATGATTTAAATTCAAATATCTTACTCATTTATTTCAAACCCAAATCTTCACTTTTCATACAAATCATAAATTCAAATCAGAATCTCAGAAAACATGATATGCACAAGAGTTTAACTTTCTCTCTTTGGTATGTATTATTATTTTTTTCTTCAATTCTTATTTTGTTCACATTAATTAATTTTCCATAGAAAATACAAATAGTAATTAATTTTTCTTTGTTATAATGCAATAAGATAAGTGGTAAATCAATGGTCTGAAGTCTGCTTGTTAAGTTAATTATATTAGCTAAACCACCAAAATGCAGTATATTAGCTATGAAACAAACTATAACTCAATTATAATAATAATAAAAAAATCTTGAATACTTTTTGAAATTCAAGTAGGTAGATCATAAGTAGCACTCTTTTTTTAAATTTGTCCCAACAGGATTTGAACCACCTTCTGTGTGCTGGTTGTATATAGTCTGTTTCTTGTCACAGATAAAGACTATTATCTGATTGTATCAATATAATCCTTTGATAATTTTGGATTGAATGCCTCCCACCCTCAGGAATTGATGCGGCAAGGCAACATCCAGCGCACAACGGCCTGCACCAACATGAATGACGTCAGCTCCCGCTCGCACGCTATCTTCACTATCACGTTTGTGCAGGCAGGCTTCTCCAACGACATGCCCAGCGAGACTGTGTCCAAAGTGCACCTAGTTGACTTAGCTGGGAGGTGAGCATGCTTGTTACTGTAGATATGTTTCTTGGGGTTGTGAAACACTGAAAAAGACAGGTAGATTATTTTTGCTAAAAAAAGTATTTCACAAAAAAAACACAAGAATAGTTGTGAATTTGGAACATTTAATTGCAAGCTTTAAGCTGTATTCAGATTAATTAGGGTGTAGCTAATTTTGAACAAAACATAACATAGCACACAATTCATAGTAAAAATACAACTATTCACAATAAAAAGTAATGATTAAAGAATTATTCAAATTAAATGTTTTTTATTTTTAGAATTCAGCCTAACATTTATGCTCTAGTATATAAGGTCTCTAAAAATATAGTCGTAAAGCCAACTTGGGACCATTAATTGTACATGAATAGTGAAGCTAGAAAGATCAAACTGATCCATTGGTTACGAATATATCAGCCTCAACTATCATATTTGTTAATTTGAAAAATGGGACTTGAACATGGGAATCGAACTTGGAACCATTAGCCTAATGGGCCAATACTCTACCACTGAGCTATCCAGGATTCATCTCATGCTCAAAGTCATTCTTCACTATACAGATTTTATTTTTGAAAATAACTTATTTTGCTTTAACCAGACAGATCTAGTTATTTGATTTAATATTTTTCTAGCAATGTTTCATATTTTTCAAAGTGGTAATTTATTTTCGAACTGATATTTAAGTTTATAAATATATTTGAATCAAAGTTAAAGTTTTTGGAACTTCACACACCCCTATAGTTATGTGAGATAAAATATAGTTTTAATCTTAACTATTATCAGGATCCATGGACTCATTGAAAGCACTGCTTGCCGACTTTAAGCGAAATAAAACCATATTTTATCAGTACAAATATATTTTAATTCACAAATCTTTGTTTGAGCTTTGTAATTAATTGTCAAGCTTTTTTTTTTAAAGAAAAATACAGAACGTAATATATCTTGGAAGCATAATTGAGGTGAATGGTGGACGTAAAGAGGATATCTAATTTAAAAAGGACAGCAGAGAGAGTTGTTCTCTAGGTGTGTGAGAAACTTCATATTGAGAAGTTCCCTTGAAGTGTAAGGAAGTGTTGTACAGGGTGTACTTTTTATCCATTGTCACATATGCAGCAGAAACATGAACATTGACTGTAAGAGAGACTGGGAAAGTGGAGGCCATAGGAATAAAGTTTGTGAGAAGCATGTTAGCTGTCACGAGGAGAAACAAGATTAGGAATAAAGTTATTTGGGGAAGAGTTGGGGTACAGGAGTACATGAGATAGTGCAGAAAGCAAGGCTAAGATGTTATGGCCATGTAATTAGGGTGGAAAAGAGGAGGATCCCAAAGAGAATGATGGAGATGAAGTATTTTGGAAAAATATAATAAGGGGGACCAAGAAGGTGATGGGAGGAGCAGATAACAAAAAGTGTACAAGTGGGAGAAGAAGAACGGAAGCAATTAAACGAGGAAGATGGAGGCATTTTACTAAACTGGCCCAGCCACAATTGATGATAATGAATTGTCAAGCGCGACTGTGGGTCTGACCTTACCAGGAGGGCCTACTAGAAGTCAACTCAAAATTTCTTCTAAAGCATTCAAATGGCACTAGGGATGAAAAGAGGAAAATAGGGTGCATGTGTATCCACAGAGGAAAAATAAGCAAAATTGGTACTGCCTTTCACTTTCATAGAGTATTTTGGCCAATGAAAGAATAGAATAGTAAAAGATCTACGAATTACTCTTGGGTCAATGTTGGTGCATGCACAATGTCAGTTTTATGTCAGTCATGTGTTCAGGATTGCTCTAACCGGTCTTGATTTACATTATTAAAAGTTTTTTTTTTCAACCTCTTAATTTAGAATAATTTTATATATTCAACATAGTAACAAAATCACTAACATAATTTAAATAAAGAATTTATAATACAAATATAAAAAGAAATTGAATATTTTTACCTACGTCCCCACAGCCAAAGTTGCTTGTCCAGCTCTCGAGGCCACAAACCCCCATTGGCTATTAGTATACTGTGCATTTTTATTAATTTTATATAAAGGTTTACTCAATGCAAAGAAGAATCGCAGAGTTGCTATGATTATAAACACATAGTTGAAAGATCATGGTTACATTCTTTGTAAAGACGACTAAAATTACAATTTTTTTATTGACAGTACAAAGATATATAAACAAACACATTTTCAGAGAGCATTATTATATTTACTTATTCTGTGGTATTAGGAGCTTGAAAGTTCATTGCCACAGTTTAAAAAGTACGCCACCTATCCCTGTTTTAAGCTAGTTCTCTCCTGTCCACCTCATTATATCCTCTCTCTTTTAGGTCCATTCTAATGCTTTCCTTCCTGCATTCTTCCTCCTGCACGCTTCCACTCTCCTCTCCTCTCCCTGGTGGTCACTTCCCTACATACTTCATGTCCATTAATCTTCTTGTAATCCTATCTCCTTCCATCCTCATTACTTGTCCCTACCATCTCATCCTTTCTTCCTCGACTATCTCATGTATCCCCTCTACCCCAACTCTTGACATTACACAATTACTCCATCAAAATGTAATCTAAAAATACATGTTTACTTAAATGTAATATTCCTTCTGTGGTCAAATACATACTCTTCATTTCATTGTCACTGCTATTATGCAGTTCATTCATGTAGCAAGTGTTGGTATAGACATAGATGATTTAAACAGTTATAGGGATGAGATTACAAATAGATAAGTCAGACAAACTGTGCTCAAATCCTTCTCTGAATGTCATTTTTTCTATTTACAAAATAACAAATTAGTTTATTGACAGTTTCTCAAATAATTTTGAACATGTGCTTAGATTAAAATCATAACTTTTCTAACAAATGCATGAGTAGGAACAATTAATTTTGGCTGTGATTTGTTTATTTTATTTGCTTACACACAGAACCCCAGTACAGCCTTTGTGTGTTAATAAGAAGGTATTACACTGTTCAGTGAGCGGGCAGACACGAGCGGGGCAACAGGACAGCGCCTAAAGGAAGGGGCACACATCAACAAGTCTCTGGTTACTCTGGGCTCGGTCATTTCCGCTTTGGCTGAGCTCTCCAACTCTCTGAGGATGCAGCAGCGCTCTGTCTTCATTCCTTACAGAGACTCGGTGCTAACCTGGCTGTTGAAAGACAGTTTGGGGGGAAACTCCAAGACTATCATGATAGCAGGTATCACTCAACACAGGCTAGCAAACCAAATTCTGATCTCTTGAAACTTTAGTTCCCAATTATGAATCTTGATTAGGCCAAAAGATGTGTATGATCTATGTCTAGAGGAATTTAATCCCCACCCTCCTACCCCCCATTAAAAAAAAACCCAAACAATCTCCATGTTATCTACAAATTCATACATTAGAAAATATAGTAAACAAAATAAGTTTTCTTTCTCTCATTTGTATAAAAAAAATCAATTTTACTTTTGTTCATATTCATTCTTAAGATATTGTATAAAACTAGAAAATATGTGTTGACTTTTTTTTAAAAGTAAATCCACTTTCAGATTAGTGCTAAATTAGTTATCTATTATTTGATTGTTTGGTGTAGACCTCAGTGGTCTTGGGGTAAAGTTTGCCTGATACTCAGCTGGGGTTGACAGATTTTTCTTCAGCGATAAAAATCTGTAGCACAACTTCCTTTGGAATGGAAGTAAAACTGTTGGTCCCATGTCGATTGTGGGATTTAAAAGAGCCCTGGAAGGTATGTGAAAATACCTTTCCTGGAAAAATTAGTAAGCCCTTTTTTATCTCTCAGTCATAGAGGTTCTTGTGTGCTGATATAATCAGTCAGTTCAGAAAGTGCACGTTAAATCCCTAAAATAATAATAATAATAATAATAATAATAAAATATTTAGGTTGTTTTTAAAATAGATAAAAGAATAATAAGTAGTGTGTGATAGCTAAAAAAAAACATTCTTAATTAGATTTCTTTTAGACAATTTTTATAGATGGATTGAATCCACTAATTTACAGAACTGAATCTTAAAAAACATGGTAAACATTTTTGTGTTGTTATAGAAAAAACACATACATTTTTGGTGTTGCTAAAATGGATTCTTTATACCATCATTCAATTAAGTGGTTTTTGGGACCTGCATTAAGTTTTACATAGAATTATGTTGGGGCCAAACAACCAATAAGCAGTAAAATAGTTATGAAACTAAGTTCAACTAAAAATTTGGTAAAAAGTAAATTTGTCTTGAATCTGATATTTTACTGTATTCTTGAATTTCTAATATCCTTTAGGATCCAAGAATTTGACTCATGACTGTTTTCATAGACAAGTTGATGCAAGCATAAGTGGTGTTCATAAGTACTATAGTGCGTTATGTGGTCCAGGTTTAATTGAAACAAAGTTTACCTGTATTATTATATTATTTGTGAATTTCAGCCGTGTCCCCAGCTGATTGTAACCACGGGGAGACTCTGAGCACACTACGGTATGCCAACAGGGCCAAGAACATCATCAACAAGCCCACAATCAACGAGGACCCTAACGTTAAGTTAATTAGGGACCTTCGGGAGGAGATAAACAAGCTCAAGGCACTTCTTGGCAATGAATATGTGAGTATGAGGGCTATTAATAATCCTGACAAATAGCTATACTCTGTCTCTATGGATTAATCATCCTTTCCTAGCACCAATATTTCCTTTCCTTCTTTGAGGAATTTTTATTGATGGTAATATATTATTTCTTTGTTGGTATGATGAGCTTATTTTTTAATCGATTAAACTTGTTAGTTAGCCTTCTCACATTTTTGTGTAGCATGCATGCTCTTGGATATCATGTTTGATTGGTAATTATTTTAAAGATATAGTTGAAAGGGCCACAATACAAGCCATGTTTGATAGGCTTTACCCCCGCGTGATGGTTACAACTAAAGTAGTGATACCATATTGGAAGATATCAGAAAAGGTAGACTAAGACTGGTCTGCTAAATAGTATAGATATTTTACCCAGCAGTGTTTTTTATGATCACTCAATCAAATCATTTTTGTTAGTGGAAATTGTGAAACATACTGTGTTTTTAAAGAAATAACATCTATTCTGAAAGCCTACTAGACACTATTTTTTGTCATCTGCAGAAATTATTCTAAGATAAATAAGATTTTCACCTTGAAATATGGTATATAACTAAACGAGGTTGTTGATTTGTTAGCTAAATGCTAGATTCTTTATAATCAAACTAACTATGTAAGAATATACAATTTAATTTTTGGATTATTTTTTTAAAATAAATTGCTTGATGAAATAAAACTTTTCTAAGTCTTTAGAGCCACATTACAAGTCAACTCTCAAATCCATTGAAAGAATTGGGCTCAAACAGTGACCATGAAAGCCTACTGGTCAAGACTTTTCAACATAATGGAAAATATTTCTTAGTATCAAATCATAATAGAGATAACTGTAAGAAATTTCCATGCCAGATTTATGTTAGCTCGTCACTTTGATCTTAAATCCAGCTTACATTATGAAAATGTTAGTTAATATTGTACAACTTTACCACAGTAATTTTGTTTGCTACATTGATAAATTTCAGTCTAGTGTTTAGCAGAACATGATTAATAATGTAGTTGCTTTAATTGGGCATTGCCTTTTATATAGGTCCAGATTTAAGTTGGGAGGGGTTTTAGGGCCCTCCCCCTGATCAATTATTTTGACAACTCTTTATACTACATTTTAATTTTATGGATGTTTCCCATAACAAACACAAGTCACCTCTTTACCTTTTCTTTATTCCTATACTTTGCTTTTCCTTTTTTATCCATTTACCGTTTGTTCCTAAATACTTGCAAAACAGCTTTGCTATATTGGCAGAGAACCTCCTGATTTGTGATGAATAAGATGATAACACATTTCATTTTAGTTAAAATTGGTAACAAATTAATTCAAATTCAAGTTTTGTAGTGAGTGCTATGTTTTGAAAAATTACGGCTAAAACTCTTCTTCTTTATATGTTTGTTTTCTGTCATAATATGACCATTGTGACAGCCAATTCAAACACTCTCGTCACTTTTTTTATTTAATAATGGTCTTTGGTTGAGATAAATAAATCTCTTTATTTTTATAATCATTTTAATGTGCTAAGTAAAAGTTTGTAAGAACATGTTACACAAAATCTTGGTGTTTCTGTATATTCTTGTTTCTCATTTTATTTCTTTTCTATAACGCTGTGTTTTACTACCCGTTAGGGTTATACACTAATTATTTAGGGATGAGGAAGGTTGAATTTAGAGGTAGTGTGTCTGCATTTGTGTAGAGGGAGAGTGGAAAATAATTTTGGATAAACCACCCTCAGTACACTTGACCGAGATTTGAATCTCGACTTAACGTCATTAGCACTCTAGACTGCTGCCAGAGTAGTGCCATAGACATAAATCATGTATCCACTGAAGTTTTTTTTTAATGTCAAGCAGTATGGAATATAAGGAATATAAGGAATAGTTGCAATCTGTAAAATAAGAAATAGTTGGAGAATTTTATATAAAATTGGAAAATATAATTTGTGAAAAAAGCACACCGTTGACCAAATAAACTTCTTTATTCACTATCATTCTGATTCATTAATGTAGATTAGCTATCACTGTGTTAAAATTAGCAATAAAAATCCAACTTTAGTGCACTTTTAGTGTTTTCAAATTGTTACTAGGTAGGTGATAATTTCTCACTTTAATACATACTATTATTAAATACCATGAATAATGAGTAGTACTTAAATTGATCCACATCCCTAGAATAACCTGGATAGCTCACTTCGATTGTTAGAGAATTTTAACAAACAAGCAAAGGTCATACATAGATTCACTTTTTGCTTTTGATATTTTTGAACTTAAATCATCATCGTTTCCAGCCTGTGGCCGAGTCAGTTTAGTAAAATGCCTCCATCTTCCTCTATTCTTCCACCACTCTAACTCCTTTAATTTATTCCATTCTTCTCCTTTCACTTGAACACTTTCTCTTATCCGCTACTCCCATCTCTTCTCGGCCTCCCTTGTGGTCTTTTTTCTACATACTTCGTTTCCAACATTTTCTTTGGCATTCACTTTTTTCCATCCTCATTACATGCCCGTACAATCTTTGAACTGAATGGATGTCTATAAGCTGTTAATGCCCTGAGAGCTGTGAAGTACTATTTTCAAAGTGTTTCTTTCTTAAAATTAAATGAAAGAAGGGCATCTTGCCAGGGACAAGATCACTAATGTGCTACCAAACTATTTCTAAGAGATTTTTTATTGGTTCAAATTCTAGTTGGTATGCATTTCTTTATCTCCATTAAATGGTTAAATATATTATATTGTGGAATTAGCCGAGATTCATTGCTCTCTGAAGCATTGTATGAAACGTTGGTAAGACTTAACTTGTGTTAAAGAGAGTTAAAAAACAAAATAATCATTCAGTCAGACAAACTAAGGCATCAAGCTTGTCTGGCCTGGCTTATGAGGACTATCACATTGTTATTTAAAAAAATTAATACACAATTCTGTAAAAGGTAAAAACCAAAACATGTATTTTCAGATGACATTCTTATGAAGGGTTTGTGAAAATGTAGAAAAATAACACCTTGATGAGGATCTGAACCCTGGTCATCTGGCTTTATACGCCAAACACTCTGTCTGGGATCTCCTCCTCATCAGTGTGTCATTCAACTATATAAACCTCCAAACAAAGCCAAACCAACATGGGAATAGCATTGGCATACTAAGCCAAAGGTCTCGGGTTATATTCCCGTGTCCAGGTGTAATTTTTCAATTTAAAGAATACAACATGGGGTTGTTACGCTCATTTTTTACATATTATATCTGACCATTAAAATAATGACCTTATATTATAGTGTAAATATTATTGATTGAACTTTTATTGCATTTAATATAGTGTAAAATATACATTACACCATTGATTTAAAAAAGAATTACATGATTAAAAGAATTACAATGTGAATATAACCCTGACTCCTAATCTTGCAAAAAAAACAAAAAAAACTAATGATACTAGATTTGGAAACAAAGTCGTCAGACAATTATTGCAACATGAGTGTCTACAATTTTGAGCCAAGTCCGGCCATGTTTTCAACAAGAGTACCCGGTTTACTCTTCACCTTGTTTTGAAGTTGCACCAATGTGACTGTAACAAACTCAAACTGTTCAGAAGGTATTTATTTATTTCCTTACTCTTGTCCATTAGGCTGGCAACTCTGTTTTATCATCTTGTTGACTCCCCATACTAAAAGGAAACATATTAACTGTCGGTTCCTCACTCTTTATATATTACCAACAAAATGTATCTTTTGCCGTCATTGCATAAATCTGGACGACTGGGCTTAGAATTCCTGTTCGGATTTCACTTCTGGTATAAATATTGCCCTGAAAAACCTGATCCTATTGCAAAGGAAACTAATTGTTTTTAGATCATAGATCATGATAACAGCAAAGTAGCCTATACATAGGCATCTCGAAATAAGCAGTTTTGGTGTCATACACTATGTTTCAGACGGTGGAGAGTCAGCCACAAATGTTGGCACAGCTGCAACAGAAAGAGGCTCAAGAAAAGGTGCTAACGGAGGAGTGGACAGAGAAGTGGCGAGAAACTCAAAAGATCCTCCAGGAACAGAAGGACCTGGGACTCCGCAAGTCTGGCCTGGGTGTGGTACTGGATAGCGACATGCCCCACCTGGTTGGCATAGATGATGATGTGCTCAGCACAGGTGTCACGCTTTACCACCTCAAGGTGGGTTCACACTCTACATTCTCATGGTAGGTACGCTACTTTACCGACCTCGAGGTGGGCTCACGTTCAAAGTAGTTTTTAACACACCCATTTCCTCAAGGCATGTTCACAACCTTTAATACATTGGTGGGCTCATACACCAATCATCTTGTTTTTTTTGTATTATATCATTTAATGGTATGTGGTCTTCATCCACCAAATTATTCAATATTTACTTCATAAAAATCAATAATGATTAGCCCACATCAGGGGCCGCATGTAGAGATGTAAAAAAAGTATCGCTACTTTACTAATATTGATATTTTACTTTTGATACTAGTATATTTTTTTTGCACAATATTTTTTTCCCAATACTCTTACTAATATTAGTACTCACACTCTGGTATCTGATCGGTATCGAAAAAAACAACTTTTTTGCTATCATTGTTCATGCTGAGATTAAATGATTATGGTGGTAAAGAAGGGTACAAAATAGATTGAAAAATATAGGCCGTATTTTATTACTAATTATATTTAGCTATTAAATAAATTTCCATCAACTACATTTTCATAGACATTTTGAAAGCTGGTAGGGTAAAACCTTTTATTATATCCATCATACAGTCCTATTTATTGTAACCTGTTTTAATAAAAAAATATGCAGAAGGCCCAAATAGAACAAAAAATCAAAGTGAATTGTTTGAGTGATATAAGTAACAATATTCTGAGAACAGACTACTGTTCCTCAGATGCACGCAACTCACCTGGTGGCTGAAACTAGCAATAAGAGGGTTGTCCCTTGTGCCCTAATCTTAGAAACCTCATAACATAGTTAAATATAAATAAATAACCTATGGGTTCTCTTAAGATAAAAAAAAACAATTTACCACAACATAAAGGAAATTCAAGAGGTCAATTTAAAATTGTTTATCTATAATTATATATAAAAAGATAATATTTAGCACCACGTCTTACTACCCGTTCGGGTTATACACTTTAAGTACTAATTACTCTATTGGATTATGAATTGGGAAGGTTTAACTAGAGGAAGTGAACCCGCATTTGCGTGGAGGGAGAGTGGAAAACCATTTAGGAAAAACCACCCCCAGTTCACCTGACCGAGATTCGAACCTCGATCTCCCCGTCCTCGGCAGTCGAGCTCAACACGACAAGTGCGTTAGCCAACTACGCCACCGAGGCGGGTCATATAATAAATACAATTAACATATTGTTAGAATATTTAAAGTAAATTAACTGATATTATTGAAGACTGAAATTTGAAGTAATTTTTGAATTATATATATATATATATATATGTGTGTGTGTGTGTGTGTGTGTTAATATAAAAAAAAATATATATATATAAAATTACTTCAAATTTCACTTTTCAATAATATCAGTTAATTTACTTTAATATGATATGCATTGATGAAGTCCGAGTTTCTCATATAACATAATCACAAAAGAAAAATGGGCTAGAACTGGAACTACTTAATTTCTAAATCACTTTGTAATGTTCTATCACTGTACGCCTCCTAACGATCACCACCCTATCTCCGGCCGGCTCAGTCAGTTCTTTGTGTGTCGCAGCCTTGTTAGAATGAATGTGTTATAGTATTGTGGAACCATCATGTGGTGCTTTGATGGTGATATGGGGTAGGTTGGTCATGCTGCATTGTCTTCTATCACCTTTGATTTGTAGCTAAGGCTACACTATCATGCTTTCCAACACACAACAGACGCAATAGACCTAAGAATACAATAATGTGGTTAAATCATTATAATAATTGTCAGTGTTTAAATAAATATGAAAATACAATTATGATGCAAAAATTGGAATAATTATAATAATAATAATGTTATTATTGTTATTATTATTATTATTACCATCATCTATATCATTATTATTAATATTATCAATATTATTACTATTAATATTATCATTTAATAAAATTTCTATATCGATACTTACGGTTATTGATACTTTTATTAATTACAGTAGCGATACTTTTCTTTCGATACCACATTCCTAGCCACATGGTTTAAAGCTTCATTCTTTCTATGAATTGGATGTCTGGTGAAAGAGCAGGTTGAGGTTTAAATTGGGATAAGATACACGTGGGTTGGTTTTACACATGTAAGTATCACCGTGGTGTTCCCATGCCTCTCAACCCTAATGTTAGTGCATTTCCTCTTCCTTACCTCTTAAATTAAGCCAACAATAACCTTAATATTAAATGTAATCATAACGATTACCTTTTCTTGTATAACATCATACTCTCCATCCATTTTATTTGCATTTAATTACACTAATAAGATAGAGATGAAGGCAGGATTTAGAGGAAATGTACCAGCATTTTAATGGAAGGGAGAAACTATTTAGAAAGAAAACCTCAGTACACATGACTGAGATTCACTATCAAACTAGACCAAATGATCTTGTCATTTTGTCTGTGTTATAATTTTAATATGTGAAAATATTAAAACCAAGTATTTAAAAAAAATGCTCCAATAGTATATTAAATTTAAAAAATGACACTTGAACACACACAACCCTAAGATTAGCTTGAGTATACTCTAAATGTATGTTTAACTGCACACACCTAACTTTGAATGGGTGTCTAAAAATATCGAATCTTGAATGATATTCAAGTTTTGCAAAGATATCTGATTTGAGTTGTTTTNCCCCCCCCCATTATAATCTCTTTAGAGCTAATATGCTGTTTATTTGGTGCTCAACTTCACAAAATCATATGACAAACCAACAGTCAATCTCCAAAACATTATTTTATAACTAACAGGATTTTGTATTAAAAAATGTGGACTCTACCCCTCTCTATAAAATTAACATTAAAATATGACACATTACTGAGCACACAAGTAAGTGTATGTATAGCATACATAACATATTTTCTAATATCACTTTGGCTCTTCAGTTAGGTTTAAATTAATATTACCTGCATCATTGGCTGTATGGTCTAAGCCGCTACACTCGCAATAGACTATAGACTTCTGATGACAGGGAGATTGGGGTTTGATCCTGGTCAGGTGTACCGAGAATGTTTTTTACTAAATGGTTTTTCACACATTCTTAATACAAATGTGGTTACACTTACTCTAAATTAAATGTTTCTCATCCCCAATCTATTAGTGTAATTAGTACTTAAGCATATAGCCCGAATGGGTGGTAAAAATAATATATATTATATTAATTTACTTTATCATCACCATTTCCCCTTATCCGCCCTCAGCCAGGTCGAGGCTTGAATGGTATATCTCCACTTTCTCTTCTCTCTCCACCACTCTTCCTGCACCATCCTGTTCCAGTCCATATTCATTCCACTCACACTGTTCTTAATCGACTCCAACCATCTCAGCCTGGGCCTTCTCCCGGGTCTCTTTCCAATCATTCTAATTTTATTCCTGTCTATTTTCTCAACCAGATATTCCACCACAATTCCTTTCCTTACTTCCTCATTTCTCACTATTTTTCTTGATATGATGTAAATTTCTTGTATTTTATATTTAGTTTCATGTCAAGTTGATGCGAGTTATTTTTTACCCTTAGGAAGGAGAGACGTTGATCGGTACAGAAGAGGCCAATGTGAATCAGGACATAGTTCTCTACGGTGTTGGTGTGGAGGCGGAGCACTGCAGAATAGTTCTTCAGAGTGGGGTGGCCACATTAATTCCCAACCGGCAGGCCCAGTGCTGGGTCAACACTGTGCTCATCGACAAGCCTGCCAGACTCTCGCAAGGTCAGTATAGCACCCAGGAAGGGCTCTTCAAATCTCTTGAAGCCTCGAGGATATTACATTAGACCCATTTAAAAAATATATGTTTTCAAATTTCAATTATTATTTTTTCTGAGAGCATACCTTTCGCCATTGGTTTACTACTGTGAATTACTGAATTAACTTTATAACAAAAAAATACAATATAACTACAATTTATATCCTCTACAGCAACTAAAGAATTAGTGTAAACAAATTCAAAAATGATATAGAATTATTTTTTTTTGGTACCAATGTGATGAAGTTAATCTCTTAAGTTTATCACAATTTTAGAGTTTTGGATTCGAGATTTGTAGGTGAAATGAATATTCAGATCAACATAACTCAAATTGTACCCTTTCCTTCTAATTTCTACATAAAAATAAATTTCCATATCTTTATTAGGGTCGTTAGTGAAACCAACCATTTAGAAAATATTGCCTGAGTACATCCGGCAGGGATTCAAACCTTGAACCAGTCATCAACAAACCAGACAAGGCATGGACTAGTCAGCAAGTCCACTTATAACATTTTAGAAAACATTCTAAATGAATCTTTCGTAAGGATTGAAGAATTAGTAGAAGTTAAGACTTAGATATTATCTTAATGATTAATGAAAGTATGGGTTTAAATTGGTTGATAATTATAGTATATTGTGTATAATTATATTATGATTAATCTTTACAGGATGTTAGCGTACTTAGTTTTGCATATTTACATTACAACGTGCACTGTAATACGAGTCAAATAGGATGAGCTAATAACTTGACATATTACACTATTGATTGAAAATTATTTAAAATACATGTTAAATAATTATAATTGTAACAACTAGTTTATAAAGTAGTTAAAATATAATGTGTAAATATGCGTCAAGTGGAAATGAACTAATAAAATGATACGATACATTAAGTTTGACAAATTATTTGGAGTGATTGTTAAAATTGAACACATATAACATTAATGAGCTAGTTTAAAAAGGAGAATGACAACAATTTAAAACAATAAGTTAAGTATGTTACATAGAATTGATGTGTAGTTTGAATTGAAACCAGCTATTGTTCAAGAAATTTTCAGAAAGCTAACGTTAGTTTTTAACAGTTATTTAAGTCTTATCTGGTGCTTTTGTCCCTGCACTCCTTTTGGTGTTCCAGTATGGCTGTTAATCACTGGAATGTTATTTGCCCGAAATGTTTCGGTGCTAGAACCAACACACCATATTCATGGAACTGAAATTAAATTTAAAGACTTGTGATAGATTAACGGTGAAACAGACGGTAAAGTTGTGAGAAAAGAGGAATGGAATCTGTAGAACTTAAGATGTAGACTGACTAGGTGTGGTATGTTGCAGAATTAAGTAAAAAGGAACATTACAGTGCTGACAACTTAATAAGAGGTCTAGTTGATATACCAAGGTGTACATATGTTGGGTTGGAAAATGACGAAAAATAAAAATATATCCTTATATATGCTTATGCAGGTATAGTTTTTTTAATGTGTTTATAGGGTGCATCATTCTCCTGGGTCGGACTAACATGTTCCGCTACAACGACCCAGTCGAGGCCGCCAAAATGAGGAAGGAAGGCAGTCGCTCACATCTCAACCTGTCCCGACTTAGCCTCCTCAGCTGGTCAACTCCTGACCTCGCCTGGTCCACTGAGAATCTTTTGACTCCTTAGTGAGTTTAAAAAAAAGTTTTAACACCAATGTTAATAATGGATAAATTTAAATAGTAAGATTGTTGAGTTTGAATATTTGTTAACAATTTTAACTAACAAGAACGATATTAAATTAAAATTAGGAAGAGCTTACAGTCAGGAAATGCATGTTAATACTTGGTCAGTAAGTTGTTGACATCTTGCTTGCTGTCAAGGAACATAAAACTCAGAATATACAAAACAATAATTTTACTGGCTGCTCTCTGTGTGTGAAATGTGATCTCTTACCTTACATGACAAAAACAAACTAAGGATGTTCAAAAACGGGGGGTTTAGGAAGACATTTGGTCCAAAAAGGTTTGAGGCTACTGGAGAGTGAGGGAGGTTACATACCCTGTATTCCTTACAATACATTGTTAGGATGATCAAGTCTCGTAGATTATGGTGGGCAGGACGTGCAGCATGAATGGAAGAATCTAGAACAGTATTCATAGTACTTACTGACTGGAAAACCCAATGGTTAATCCCCACTGGAAAGATTCAAATGTAGATGTGAGGATAACAGAATGTACTTAGCGGTATGTTTAGAAGGATGTACAGGAAAGGTGGATAGAAACATAAAAGGAATTAACACTTTTTCCTTTTTATATATTTCTATCCACCTTTCCTATATTTTCTTCCAAATATAATACATTTACCCCAGAAAACAGAGGTTTTCTTTATAGATTTACAGATATATTATAAACATTTTCTTACAAAAATAACATGTAAGTCTAAGAGTGAAAAGAGGTTTTCTGTAAGGAGAAGGGAATGCAAGCCAAGTTTTACATTTGTTTTGTTTTTATGCTAAAGTTTGTTGAGCTAGATGTATCAAACATTGTTTTAGTAGATATATTTATTTTAAATTTCCATGAATAGTAAAATCAACAGTTCATGAATATCTGTCATATGTGTTGCATAATTTGACCAGACGTGACTTTTTCTCTTCATTTAAAAAGTTTCAGGTTAGAGGCATACATACTCATGACAAATATTAAAGAACTGTTGTCACCTTACTTTGCTGATGAGTGAATTAAATAATTGTGCATATATACTTAAAAGTATTTTATTGACAGTGACGACCCAGAGAGATTGGAAGAGTTGGAGCTGCAGCGAGCCACGCTCCTGAAGGAGAAAGAAGCTTTCAAGGTAGGTCATCACATTAAGTGCATGCTGGATAATGTGTCATCCTCATATGGTCTAGTTTTTACTTCACTTTTACTAACCATTGATGTGATCCTCTGTTATCCTCAAATTTTCCAAATGTAACCACCATATTCTAGCTGTATGATTAAGAATAATAGAAGATTAAAGTATGATGTCTTCATGAAGAAATAAATTTAGTTATTTCTATCAAAGTCCAACCCATCCATTTATCCTAACAAATTTACTTCCTACCCTAAAATTGTTAAAACTTAAAGCAGAGTCCCTCACCCTATACCCGCAGGCACCATTGTACTTGTTGAGCCTTTTGCGCATGCCTTTAAATATTTGACCACAACATACTGAGTAAATATAACACATATTTTGGATCTTCAGAATGACATTATGCTAAAAGACTATGTAACAGTTGGGAACTTTTGTACCCTATTTGGAAGAAGATAGGAAAGGTGGATGGAAACTAATAAAAGGGGACAAACACAATATGGCCTATACAATGAAAAGAAACACACTGTTCACACTTTACACTGCTGCCATTGGACAAAGACAATTAACTCATAAAGCAAAAAGAGAATTTCCTTATAGAGATATAGATGAGAATTTTTAAAATTCGGTTGACAGAAAAAAATCCTTTCTCAAAAAGTGCAGCATAGAAAATAAAATCATTTTCTATACTTTTCCACTTACTTAATGCAAATCACTGGTTTTGACCATGAATATTGTAAAATCAAAGTACATATTTCGACTTCTTGAAAAACATATTGAAGACTGTTCAAGAACAAGAATATTATACTACGTTCCGAATTAAGAAATACGGCAGATAAAATGCAGTGCCAAGGATCACATTGATTTTTAGTTTGGTAAAAATTGTTTATATGAGCTAAACCTTTTTTTTGGATCAACTTTGCGTTTGGATTATTTGTGTTATTTTATATGAGAATATAAACAGTAAATTTTTTATGTTAATCTCATACACATATTTTTGTGTGTTATTTGCACAATTAATTATGTCATTCTTAACTTTGTTCTTCGGTATGAACAGGCTTATAGTTATATTGAATTAATCTTTTCACGTTGGGTGGCAATTAAAGTGATATTGAATTAATCACTCTGCGTTGGGCATTGATTAAAAGTTACGGATCGGCGATGAACGCCGACTGAAGTGATACCTTTTAATTAGCTGATAATTGCCCCGTTATAGAGCACTAATCAAAACGGTACAGTAGTTTGATGATATAATTGGTATTTATAGCCCCGTGATTGAGTGCCAATTATTATGATATGGTATTATTATCAGATATGTTAATTTAATAAATAAGACCTTTAATGCTTCGCACAATTTATTTAAATTATTTTATCTTTGGGACTGAAGATATAAGTTTATATTATACAGCTTAGTTGAACTACAGATTTCAGTTAGTGGCACTGTGAATTACTGCTACTGCTATATTCGTGCTACCGGCACTGTGAATTGTTTTAATAGATTTATGCGACCGGCACCGATATTACTCTGTAGATTTTATATCACCAGCACTGTGTATATTTATACACCTAAGCAGCTTATATATGACCTACCCCTTGCCCCTTGGACTGCTCGTGACCAGTGTCAGAACCAACAAATCGAAAGAGTCCTGGTGATATGTGTTATGAAGGCTGGTTACCTACTGGTAGAGGGAGCTAGCGCCACATGCTATTTTTGGTAAATAGTATAAAGTTGACTTTTTGAAGGAAAAAATTAAGTTTAAATGATGCAATCCATGAACATTATTTTTGAAAAGCGCGTGATTCTTCATGGATGAAGTATTGAAAGGATATTTTATGTACCATACTTAAAGAAAATGCACTTCATCCATGACTTTTTTTAATACCTATATGAGAGGGGTCCAAATCAGTATCGTTATAGGTTGAAGATATATACTTTAAAATATTTTAACTACAGTTGTCAGATGTTATTCCACAATACCCTGAATTCTTGCTTGTATCGAAATAATCGAGAACAAATTTTAAAATTACAATTTTCAATACCTCAATTCTTAGGTCTCAAAATATAGGAAATGAAAGTTCTGTTATTTACCGCTTTTAATGCCACACCTATAATGGATTCGTATGTAAAGAGTGCCATAGCTCTTAAATCACTTTTATGAGATTATTATTTATGAAACGATTTTTCAGATCGTTTTATAATTTTTATCTGTGTATACTCTTCTATAATAGAGGAGAATGTTCTCATTCAATTGAAGTAATAATAATAATAATAATTAGCACCGCGTCTTAATACCCGTTCGAGTTATATGCTTTTTAAGTACTAATTACTCTAATGGATTAGGAATTGGGAAGGTTGAAATAGAGGAAGTGAACCTGCATTTGCGTGGAGGGAGAGTGGAAAACCATTTAGGAACCCCCCCCCAGTTCACCCGACCGAGATTCGAACCTTGATCTCCCCGTCCTCGGCAGTCGAGCTCAACACTACAAGCGCGTTAGCCAACTACACCACCGAGGCGGGTCAATTGAAGTAATTCACTTATACTGTCCTACATTATCTATTGGGTGGTCACAAAACTATCCCAAATCTGGAAAGCTGATTAGATTGGCTTGTAAGACTTTTACTGGTAGAAGGCGGAGCCGATAAGACTGGCTTGCGTCACTTAAAGGGATAAACAAAACTGCAAAATTCTGAATTGAATTATTTTTCATTAGATTTTTTTTTGTGTTTTTTTCACTTAGTACTGGAAAATTGTAAATGATCTCAACATGAACCTAGTGTTGTTAACCTTTCACAAATTAAACATTGCTGCATGGAAAAAGATTGAAATTGTAAATGTTTAGAAATTAGAATCGAGGTTAAAATTGAAGAACTGTTATCTAGAAAAACTGTTATCATGAAATCTCAAATTAAAACCTTATTACAATATTTTAGAAAACATTCTAAAAAATTGTTGAAAGTGAGGAAAAGCTATAGTTAAAAGTTAAGACTTAGATAAATTGCTCTAGAAATGTATAAAAAAATTAAATATATAAATTGCTTTAGAAATTTATATAAAAAAATGTAACGTTTCTATCTTACTTCTGACAAACCTGTGTAAGGTCACTGGTTATATCCGGGTGCCTGGTAGCCAACCCTACTACAGCACTACCGTGGCACCATAGGGACTTACATGGCTAGGATGGACCCCGAGCGGTAGGGGTTGGGATTGATGGTTCGTGGGGAATGAGACTGGCAAGTTAGTCAAATAAGATATATCTATTAATCAAGTCAGATGCTAAACTACTACATGAGTCACCGGTTAGATCTCCTGTGACGAGGGAACAGGCACGATAAGTCTCGCAAACTTTCGGTAGACCCACAATCGACCATCCAGTGGGGTGAACCACCAGATCACATTCTATATCGTCATTTCGTCAGACGTGCTAGATACTGCCTCACATGTACTCAGGTTGGCTTCCGACATTCAACAACCATGTGTTATTCTCACACAAAAACTTCTGATCTCTATTTTCACCAGCCAGGAAGGTCCATCGGTTGCACTGTGCTCGCTCGTCAACAGGATGCAAGATATATGAGTTATATGCCATTATCAGCAGGATGGCAACCCAACACCCTTGACTCCCAAAGAAATGTGCAAGCGTGGGCTAACATATTGCCAGAATAAGCTTTAAAATAATTATCCTCTTACAAAAATTAAATTTATAGATTAAACAGTTGCTAAATTGGTAGATGTATTAAGTGAAATTACAAGTCAAAATGTATAATTTAAATATACTTCTGGTAAAAAACACATTGTCAGATATGAACATGGTCTAGTTGATGATGCATTATAATTGTATGTAAATGCGCATATCTGACAATATGTTTTTTCACCAGTAGTATATTCAAATTATAAATTTTGACTTGTAATTTCACTTAATTATTCTACCATTTTAGCAACTGTTTAATCCATAAATTCAACTTTTTATCTATATCCAGAGCAATTGATCTAAGTCTCAACTTTTAATTAAAACCTTATCAGTTATTAGTAAGAATGGTAAGCTTATTTTGTTTTACCTGACAGGTAGCAAGCTCTACCTTGTTTGTTTCCACTAAAGTGCAGCTTAATTTTTATTATTTTTACCACCTGTTCAGGTTATATACATATATGATAATTACTGTGATGAGGAAGGAAGCATTTGAGGTATTATACGCACATTTGCGTGAAAGGAGGGTGGGAAACCATTTAAGAAAAACCAGCCTCATTATACCCATCCGAGATTTGAATCCTGAACTCCAAGTCATCTCCAGGTCAGTCTAATGTGAGAGTGAAACCTTAGACCATTCAGGCTTTGAAGTGTGTGCACAGCTTAAGTGATAGTGTCATAGTAGATCATGTCAAGTTGACTGTAGGTTTTACCCTAAACGAAATGTACATATCTCCTATAAATGTTTCATCCTTAGCACCTTTACATATTAGAAGTGTCTTGTTGGTCTTGTTGACAGAAGGAACAAGCGGAACGGGAGCAGGACTGGGAGCGGGAGCAGAGGGACCGAAAGGAGACTTTGGAGGCGGCTCAGAAGCAACTTGAGGAGGTGAAACTTGCTCACACATTCATATTACTTGGGTAGCTTGGTTATCTAGTAACATTTTAAGAGTGTGCATCACACCACAGCTAACTAGTAAATTAGGAACTCAATTCATTCTGAACCAGATGAAATGAAAAAATGGTGTCAGTCCTTTGCTGCAGAAATCGTCGGCTACATATTAGGGATCATTTAAGATCACGAGCTATAAGATATTATGACAAACTAACAAATAAAATAGGTGACCTGGTGGTCTAAGGGTAAGGTGTCGGGCTTCTGTGCTGGGTGTCCGGGGTTCAATCCTCGGTCCCGACACAGATTTATCTGATTACCAAACCTTTCCTTCACCTCTGACAAGACATCTTGTGAATGTAGGGAATGCCAGGCCTCCACCATGGTTCGGATTCCACGTTAAACTGTAGGTCCTCCATTTCATCTCACAATCACCCTACCATTACACATTAGCGTAAGTGCCTATAACCCGAACGGGTAATAAAACACGGTGATAATAATAATAATAAATATAATAGTTTGTCTATTTAATCCATCATGATATGCTCATTCATATAACTGTCATTGTACTATTGGCAGCATAAAACCCTCCTGAGTTGAAGATGGCTGTGTTATCTGATAGCTCATGCATGATCTTTATTGATCACACATATGTAGTTGACAATTTCCGCATGTCCATTACAAACTCTGTCTTAAATTATGAGTGAAAAATGACCCTGCTCATAGGACAACCCCTGGATAGTTAGTGATTAGAGCATTAGCATACTAAGCCAAAGGTCCCGGGTTCGATTCCTGTGTCCAGGTGTCATTTTTCAATCTAAAGAATTATAATATTTTGATGTGGCTACACCCGTAACAAGCAAATATAGTAGAATGGCTATTTAATCCATCTTATATTTGAGTTGTATGTTTGTCTTGCAGGAACGCCAACAGATGGAGCTAGAATATGCAGCGCAGTGCCGTCGTCTGGCTGAAGATTGGCAGCGCCTGGAGAAGCACCAGCAGGAGAGTCTGGCAGTATTGCGTTTCAGGGAGGGGGAGCTCAAAAGAAGAAGGGAGATGCTGAAGTTGGAGAGGGGAGAGGAGATGATTCAGGTCCTTTTCTCATTCACTTATCCCTTGGCCTCCCAGGGCCAATATTGGTGTTATCTTCCCCGCTTTGAATATATTTAGACATTGTTTAGTCCCCTTTGCTTAGATAGTTTTGTTGCACCATTCTAGTTTTAATTTATATTGAGTTATATTCCTAGAATAAGATTTGTATGACCATTGAGTACTAGAAACAGATTCCTAGGCACCAAAAATGTTTGAAATAGGCATTAAAAATATGTGAGTTAAGCACCAAAATAGGCATACATTAAGCAAATATACAAACCCCCGCTACCCCCATAAATGAAGTTTCCCAAAGTCGATACCTAGTATAATTGCTTTTTCACGCCCCAAAACGGTAGATAGCTCAATTTCATCAAAATTCTTAGGTTTTTTTTTCAAGATAAAATGTACAAATATATAATATATACAAGAATATATCAATTAGTAGTATTTCAAAATAAAATTTACAAATATATATATCCACAAGAATGTCTCGTCTAGTAGTATAAGATAATATTACTACAAAATTGAATAATAATTAATGTTTTTCAAATATTAAAAACAAACTCAAGTATTTAATTTAATGAATTAATTAATAAAAATTACCTCTTTGGTCCACGCTTGGCAGAAGATAATTCTTCCATCCGTCGTGAAATTTGTATCATCACCTATCCATTGCTTAAATAAAGTGCTTTTTCTGGTTTTTTCTTTGGCATTTTCACCACAGTTAACACATGGTCGAAGTATAGCAAAAAAAAATCACCATGAGGCAAATTGATTTTAAAAGTCACAATTACATAATGAAATAATCTTGTGTAAAAAGAGTGGTAAATTATAGGAATTTAGCCTGCGCAATGCAATGAGCAATGAGTAGTGCAGGCCACGTCACATGCCTTCTACCTCCAACCCCAATAATGTCAAAACTTCCATTTTTAAGAAACTAAACTTCCTTTTAGAAGGGGGAAAAAAATAGAGGACAAAGCCGAAATAGGTGCATTTAAGGTATAAAATAGGCGAAAACCAACAGAATAGTAAATTATAGGCACTATAAAATCACCATATTGTAATCGTAATAACATAAAATGAAAGAAAGAAAAAAAAAATATTATGTTTTACAATATGGGGGG
>CABEEJ010003397.1:14072-51551 GCA_901482245.1 Timema douglasi | reverse complement strand
GGGGGGGGGGGTGGCGCGAGGCAAATAGGCAAAATCCTGTTACTAGTGATTACCATTATTTATTGGTTAAATTTAGGTAGCAAAACTTATCAACCTTTTCTCGATTATTTTTGCATGTGTTGTTACTTTTTAACCTCTCAAGTGTGTCTTCCACCAACCACTCAACACTTACATTGCATTACTTGATTTTTATTGTTTCATTTATAGGTATGGGCCAGAAATAGTCAAAATATTGAAATCGAGGCGGCAAACTATAAAAATGTGCTCTTAAAATAATTTTAGAATAAAAATATATACTGATTTTTAAATTAATGCAATAAGGCTTGTAAAAGCTTTAACAATACTAAACATAATTTAAATAATATAAATATAAAATAATAACAAAGAGTTGGAGGAGAAACCAGAACACTGGAACTGGGTGTTTAAAATTTTGACTCAAAAATTAGCAGGAGTAAGACTGTAGTAATGAGGGTCAGTAGACAAAAGAAGGAAACTAACTTCTTCTTAGATAGAGTAAAGCTGAAGGAGGTGGAACAATTTCAATATATGTTAACTTCATTATATTTGGAAGAAGTTACAGGAAAAGTGGATATAAACATATAAAAGGGACGAACACAATATGGTTCTTACAATGAAAATAAGAATACATTTCACACTTTACATTGCTGCCAATGGACTAAGAGGTAATAGTTGCCTCTTAAAGAAAATCGATCGTCACCACCCAATCCCCCAACCTAGGTTTCATTGTGTTTGTCGCTTTTATATGTTTCTATCCACCTTTGTTGTACCTTCTTCCAAATATAATGAAATTGCCTCACAAAGCGAAAAGAGATTTTCCTTATTAAGAAATATCTGTTAACTGTAATATCTCGAGATGCAAGCTTTCTCCCAGAAGATACTAATCAAAACCAAAAAGGGTCACATTTTTTACCACCTAGTGTGAAATTTATAATAGAATACGAAGGTGCCACTCCGCTTCAAACAGACCCTCGCACAACAGCTCTTTCATCTCAATTACCCCTTACAACCTGGAAACATGGGCGTTATCCAAAAGAGGAGAACACCCTATACAAGCCTCAGAAATTAAATTTCTCTGCACCATGATGGAAAAGACAAAGAGAGACAAAATAAGAAATGATGTTATACAAACACAGACTAAAATAAAATAAGCTTTATGTGAAAAAATCGCCAGATCAAGGATGAAATGGTTTGGGCATGTGAAGAGGATGGAGATTGGAAGAATGGCAAAGAAGTGGATGGAGGAGGTAATTGGGAGAAGACCAAGATGAAGATGGCTGAATGCTGTAAAGGAAGACATCCAGAAGAGGGAGTACTGGAGGGCCATAAATGATGAAGAAATGTATTTAGATATAAGTAAATAGATGAGACTCACAAATTTTACCTGGTTTGCTGGAAAAATAAACTGTAAATTATGATGATATAAATTTTAAAAAAATAGATAAGGATGTGTGAACAAATAGCATTTTTTATCGAATCTAATAGCAAATTTTTTTATGAAAATTATTTTTATTATCTAATCGCTTTTGAAAATAGTGTTTCATATATTTAATTATCTGCAGAGTTTGAAAATACTACAAAATCTAATGTTTGACATCTCTTGAATATTCTTTGAGTTTGAAACTGCAAAATGTTATTTAGGCTTGAAACACCTTAAACGTTACTTAGGTTTGTTAAAATTCCTTAAATGTCTAGGTTTGACACACTTTAAAGGTTTCTCTGGGCTCTAAACTAGGGCTTTGTGAATACTCATTTCTGAGCTTGAGCTTTAAATAGATAGATAGTGGATATTCAGCATGGGCTTGAGAGATTTATGGGCTCTCAATTTCAAGATCCCTGAAAAAGGTTATTTCTTGGCCTTAAATAGTGTGTCTGTTGATGAATGACTAATGGTTTATTCTTCTCTCGACTTATTTGAATGTGTTTTGTTCTAAAGAGGTTTGTGAGTTTGTTGGTGAAATGGGGGGAGATGAACATAACAAGGAGGGTACTGTGCAACAGATGGCCACTAAAATGTCAAGGTCATTAACTAAATAAATTGGTTTGGTTGATGAAAAGAAGGGATATTTTTATTTTTGCTAAATCTTAACATCAAAACATATTTTCATATATCTTGTTTTTTTAAACTTTCAATTGAATCATAATTTTTCGATTACTTTCAAAGTATATTTAAAATCTAATTTTTTTAAATTATTTAAAAGATAGCAATTTTAAATTTAAAAACTTTTTCAATGTATGAATCTAATTTTATTAAAAAAAATTAGAATAATAAAAATTATATTTGTTTTTCTATTTTCATAATTAAGTTTTAAACTTATAGATTTATTCAACCCAAACTTGACTCAGCTCAGAACTCGGAATCTTCACGAGAAATTTGCTTAATATCGACTCAACTCAAAAACTTTAGCTTTGCCCTATTAGAAACCCTTTAAATGTTCTCCAGGTTTGAAATCACTTAATGTTGATTAGGTTTGATTCCCCTTAAATGTTATCTAGGTTTTAAACCCCTTAATGTTGATTAGGTTTGATTCCCTTTAAATGTTATCTAGGTTTTAAACCCCTTAATGTTGATTAGGTTTGATTCCCTTTAAATGTTATCTTGGTTTGAAACTTCTTAAATATTCTTTATGTTTGACGACCCTTAAATACTGTCCGTTTGACACCGTTTTAATCTCTACTCCCTTTGTCTGAAACTCCACACAAACACTTGGTTGACCTTGGCAAGCTACTTAAGCCCCTTCCCCCTTATTTCCACACCCCTAAAGATTGTAGAGTAGAATATATTTCTGTCATTCTCTAAATCTTTAACACTCAGTTGCTGAACCTAAGAAATAACTGTTGATAGACAGTCATGTGCCTCTCAACTTGTTGGTTTCTCCACAAGAATTAAAATGTACCCTTTTCCCCTTTATTACCACCATCCCCCATTTCCACAGCTTGTTTTGTTTTTTAAATCACCGGGCCTTACTTTATATACATTACAGCTTGCTCCAGAACAAATAAGAAGAAGGCTAAAAGAAAAAAAAAAGATTAAATAAATGGATGAATCAATAGTATCTGCTGGAACACGAAGAAGCAGCTACCTGTAGCTGTGAAAGTTTGGCTTTAAATATGTGTGATTGTGTTTGGTAGAATTTATTTAAACAATTTCTACTCCAGTATTGCTCACAGTCCTAATTTAAACCATGGTTTAGCTTAATGTGCCATTCAAAATCATCTTTAAAAAAAAGCTCATGCCAGTCATATATTTTTTATTTCCTTTGTATATGGCAGTTTCATGGTCGTAGCTTTGGAAAAACGTCAGATGCCATAGTTAATTTACTGGGACACACACACACAATTATAATATTTCAACACATTATTTGTTTACACTGTCATTTTGTACCAGTCTCACTTCATATTTACATCTTCTTAAAAGATAATCTTGAATAATTTCTAACTAATCTGAATCGGTAAAACGTGTATATCTATCCCTCTTTCCTGTATCAACTATGTATAACAAAACATATTCCCAAAAGTGAAAAGATCATTTCCTTAAACAAACTTCATTTTATTAATATTTAAAGATTTAGTTTGAAGCACTTGTACTTAGGCCTACTGATAGTCAAAATGTTATAAACATCAAGGACTTAAATTGTGTAATTTTGTGAAATTTGGTGGGTTCTGATTACAATAGGATTGTGATATGTTTATAATTATGAAAAAATTGAACTTTTAGTCTATATCAGAGCCTTATTGTATATTTGTGTAGATTCACAATAAGTGTTCATAAATTGTCTTAGAAAGATACACACATATACTACAAATGTATATCATGGTTAACTCTTGTTCTGGTGAAGTTTTACTATTTTGTGATTAAAAAAAAAATTTTTACCAACTTTGGCTGTCAAGGACAAGCAGTTGTGATTTTATACATGGGCACTAGATAATAATACCAGCAAAAGATTCAACTTTCAATGCAATTGTCTGCTATATTATATTTTTGTTTGAACTTCATGGGGAAAAGTGTAACATAGTTTACACTATATATATAATATCACATTAAATTCAGATATAAGTTTTCTCTTTTCAATTAAATTCTCTTCAACTATATGAGATACATTTTTATACATGTGCAAGAAAGTACAGGAAAGAGATGAAAGGAACAAACATGTGAACACACTTTACATTTTTGCCTACTGAAGTAAACCAATCGTTACTGCTTAATTCCATTACCTTTGCCGAATTTTAAATTGACTGATATCTGATGGTATTTCACATGCTGTAGTGAAATTAAAAAATGATAACTTAAGGAAGTCACACACGCTTGAGAGGTTTATTGACTGGTTTTTCACTTAATATCACTTCGCACTGGTTAAAACACGCATTTATTTAACTTTTATGTTGCTTTATTTATTTATTTTGTATGCTATTTGACCCTTGGCACACCCTCCATCTTTAGATTGAGTGTGATAATAGACGTCTGGCGGACCTTAGATCTAAACTGGATATTAAGCAGTACCACTTTGTCCAGTATGTCTCAAACAAAATTCGACAGTTGCAGTTTCAAGGGAGAAAACTCAGCAATGCCAATATTAACATTGAGGATAAGTTTCTGCAGGTAAATACACCTTAATATCATGTATGTGTGAATATAACTTTTTTTTTTCAGTTTAAATGGCAACATTTTAAATTAATTTGATAATACAAATTGAATAGTCATTATTTCTTATATGGTAGGATTTATTTGTTAGAGTAATATTTTACAAAGAGGTATTAGTTCAACAAAAAGAGGTCCAGTGGCTAAATGATTTTATAATCTAAATTTTTAAAAATAAAGATAAAACAAAAATAAATTAATAATTGCAAATTTAATCAAGATAGCCCACCTAGGAAAACAGAAAAATTATTATATGAATCCAATGCACAGAATTAACATATTCTTCTTTTATTCCATCTTTTACAGTAAAAGTAGTCATTTAAACACAAATAAAGTAATATGCTTGCATTGCATGTTTTATTGAACAAAAAAGAGGGAAGATGAAGAAGAAAGTATCACATTTGTGCATTTAATTCTTCCTACATTTTTACTATTTTCTTAGGT
This sequence comes from Timema douglasi, assembly GCA_901482245.1. NCBI lineage: Eukaryota > Metazoa > Arthropoda > Insecta > Phasmatodea > Timematidae > Timema > Timema douglasi. The sequence goes on along the minus strand of CABEEJ010003397.1, from coordinate 46,450 downwards.
GGGCTTTCTTCATCAAATTTGCTAGGGGTGGTCGGGTGGGTATTACAAAATTACACTCGGGCACGGCAGACTCAGGTGGGCATTTTATTTTGAAAACAACTTTGTCACAGGCCTATAAAATTTCAAATTACAAGTTAAAACCGTCACTTTTGATTTAAGAAAAACATCAAAATTGTTAGTTTATGCTCAAGAATTTATAGTTAATACTAGAGCAGATTTTGCTTTGTGAAAGTTCTGTTGGAGCATAACCAGTTCCTCTATATTTTCTCTGAGCAATTGCTCCCTTCGTCTAGTACACACATTTAATAAATACTAATTTATTTACTTTATAGCACAGTTTATAATTTATTAACTACATAACTGCAAATAAATATTTAAAAAATTTGAAAGGATAAAGTATACACAAAACTTGGAACATAGGTACATACATCGAAATCGAAAATGTGTTTACTTGAAGCAAAATGGCTGTTTCCTATTTAATGTTCATTTGATTCATTCTTTTCTATTTATATCCTAACAAATCTGGCTAATAATAATAAATTAAAGAAATGTAAAGAAAACTAATTTAAATTAATTTTTCGCAAGCATAGGGGCTAAAAATCTCAACGTGGACATGTTGATTTTGTTATGTTGTTGCCATTGACAGAGAAAATTAAATTGTAGGATTCTTAATTTCACTATGTTGTAGACTTTTAACCTGTTAGATACTTTATCGTAATTTTGTTGAAAGCAAACATAATAATTTACAAATTAATAAAAAATAATACTTACCTTTGTTTAATATTCGTTGAATTGAAACAATTCAACTATGAATATCAGTTAAACACTATCTATTTTTTTTTCAAAGTTCTAATTAGATGTTGGTGCTAACATGGTATTATATACTTAGCAAGTTCGAAATACGGGCATAAAAAATACTCGTCCGACATTCCATGATTTTTAGATGCCTTAAACTTCGGGTACCCAACCACCCCTAAAATTTGCACTTATGATTTATTTTTTTTGTTTATTTTAATCAATTCCCATCATTATAAAATAAAGAAAAGTGATAGTGAAAGTTTCCTTCACTATCACTTTACATTACTGCACAGTGTTTCTACACTATCTTATTATACATTTCCAAGCCATTAGGCAATAATAGATTTTATTATAAAGAGGATTTAAAATTTAATTGTTAGCAAAGTGCAAAAAATACTTTTTTTTAAATCTGACCATCATCATTTACCCCCATCCAGCCTTTGTCAGGTCAGGGAGATTGGTACCGTACTGTCCCAAATATAAGACAAAGCGCAAAATCCAAGTACTCGCAAAACCCTATTCAGAATCAAGAATTATATAAAAAAATATATTAAAATTTAATAATTGGAATAGATACAAAAAAGAATGGTGACATCTCACCATTAAAGTTACTATGTTTACTTGCCATGTGCCTTAGAGTTATAACTTTTGACATATATTTCAACGCTTTGGAATTGTTTTGCTGCTTATTTCCTCACTAGCTGTCAGCGATTAACTGTACAGCACTAACTTATAAGGAATTTGAAGATAATGTCAGGAGATTTTACTTAATTCCTTCAAGGATATAATTAACCAGCTTTTTGTGATAATAGATTTTCAAATTTTTTATAATTCCCACCTCATTAGGCTGTATAAGGGATGTGGTCTTGGGGGGGATAAAATTTCCAGTTATATATTTTTTAACCATCTACATTAGGGTGTGTTATGTTGTCCAGCATCAACAAATTTTTTTGATTTTCATTAGCAGTTTTGCATCCCAGTTAATTATGCTTTTGCATAAAATATATTTGGTCATTATTGGCATAGTACAAAACTAGATAACTACCTAGAGTAAGCCCCTTGAAACAATGAGGTTAAGCACTTTTACCAATAACTAAAAGTTTGAGCTTATTGTTACCTGACATGTTTGAGCAGCACAACACTGTTACATTGCTTTCTTTGAACTGAACAGTGTTGTGTGCTTATATCTCAGACAACTATTTGGCGTAGCATGATAATACAGGTCTGTTTTGTAGGGGTTGTAAATGTCATCCACAAAAAAAAAAAAAAATTAACTATGGCAATTTTTCTAATTTCTATTACTCAATGCTTGTAGGATCAAAAAACTATCCTACTTGCTTTGTGCTTTTTGGTAAGTAATGAGTAATGTCATGTTTCTATTGAGACAACCAACCATCCAACGCCTTGACATTTACATGACCTAGATTTTGGCCAACTCTTCTGACTTAGATTTTAGCACAAGGGCGCTTATATGCTCACCTTGTTTAGTTACACTGGAAAACTATTCATTCAGATCATACTTGATGTATAGATCCTTGCCTTCCCTCTTTTTCTTATGAGATGTTTTCTTTAAACCCACACGCATTGTCCGCTCCTCTCTTAGTATTTCTTGTTGCTGTAGAAATTGTGAAATTGTAGATTTTTGGCACCTTAAATATCTCCGCTGGTGAATGATGACAACTTTTTATCTTGTCAAGAATGTTGTCCTAAGTATAATATTGTACTGATGTACTTTGCCACTTTTAAACATCCTTATCAAATTAATGTAAAAAGGAAGCTAATGTTTAAGTACACCCTTGAGTTAAATGTAATTCGGCTTGTTGTTGCAGATAGTGGCCGGAGAGTACAGTTCTGACAGTTCTAGCCTCGACTCTTGGTCCAGTCCAACCACGGAAGCCATCCCTGGGTTCCATGTTGTCAGAGAGATTGTCGAGAACCATGTAAGTATTTCTTTACTCTCTTAGCAACTAGCATGGGCACAAATTATCAGATCAAGCTAAAAAAGAATGTTTAACATTTTTCTTAAAAAATATATCGGTACAAAATGCTATACACTCATTTTAGATCAATTTTTTTCATGGAAGATGGCCTAGCTCCTTGATACAGTAATATAAACAAATAAAAAAAGACTGGTTGAATCAATTTTTTCCCAAAATTGATCTTTTATTTTACTTACAAAACCCTAATCTTAGAAAACATCATAAAAGATTAACTCTCCCACATTGGTGTGATCTTTTTTGTCTTCCATTCTGATTTCATTATAGTTCTTTAGTTATATAAAATAAAAATTTTAGCTAAACTTACTATTATTATTAGCACCGCGTCTTACTACCCGTTCGGATTATACGCACTAGCTAAACTTAAATAATTTTTACTAAATTGGTAATTTGTAATCAATAAAGTGGTAAATTAATGGTCTCTGCTCTGTGGTTTTTTTTTAGGTTTATTCTTTGAACTATGTTGGGTTATCACTAAGCATCATAATAGTTTAAGAATTATAATTCAGATAAAAATTTGGATAATAATAATAATAATATCAAATTTGATTTTAAAAAAATCATACTTTAAATTCTTCTGGATCCTCAAATCTTGATTATGCTTCAAGATTCGAGAAAGCTATCCCTAATAGAAACACTTTTGTTGTTATATTTATATAATTGGGGATATGTGATTTTTCCAGCGAAAAGAACTGTCTGCTTTGGAAAAGGATCTTCAGGCTCGTGTTAAATCTGTGACTAAACACCGGGAGAAGGTCAACAAGATTGACAAAGAGCTGGAAGATGTCCACACATACTTACAGGTCTACCATTGGTCTACTTGTTTTATCTTTCAATTCCCATAGTTTAACTAGATATTTAAACTTGAAATTCTTAGTGATACTCATGTTTTTAAAGCAAACTGAATATCATATATGATGATTGGCATGGATTAAAAACATTAAGTAACTTTTTAAACAAACATGGTGTGAATATTATTTGTAACCTGTTTAATTGCAGAAAAATGCCTACCAAATTTCAATTACACTGGTAAATCAAATGATCACATCATGTAACAAAAAAATAATTCTTGGGAAACTTCATAATTGAAGCTAAAACTTTTTTTCAAAGTAAAGTTGAAGTCTCCAAAGCATCAAACCCCCTCATTAATATACAGTCATACTGTAATATTTAGTATTTATTGTCTACCTACTAAATTCTCTTGCCATGAACCACCTTAAACAAGCTATAATAATTTTACCATGCATCATAATTTTCAAATATATGTATACATTTTCAAACTGGTTGATAATTTTTAGGTTTTCCTATTAAAATTTTCATCAGAACTTATTACCTGTAGAGACAATATTTATTCTAATTTAGCTATTGGAATGGGAGTGAGTAAGGTAGTATTTGAATAAAGTGTACCTGCATTCACAAGGGTAAGATGTGAGGAGGGTACCTACTTAAACAAAAACTAGCATTATTGCATAGATTTATATATTGACATCGAGTCTGTTGGCCCACCGATGTGGGTATCCTATTGATACCAATTTTTTCCCAAGAATGTCTTCACTTTTTAATCCATAATTTTTGTTTATGGAAAAAAGTACAAATTTGGTGAAAAAGAGTTTGACAAACTTCTTCTGCGAATTTAGTGAGTTATTTAATTTGGTCCATGACCCTGTAAAAGTTTTTGCACTAATCACAACCATTATTTCAGGTTGACGCAGCTAAGCTAGAAGTCATGAGAAATTCGCTAGCTGCAAGAACCCAGGAACAGCTGCAAGAAATCATGCAGAGGAAACAATCGTGAGTTTTCATTTAATTGCTGTTTTTGGCAAACATTTTTTCCAACCAGACTATTTTTGTTGACATCCACACATTCGATTCAAACCAAACATTTAAAGATTAATGACTACTAAAAAATAGAATTTACTATTTTATGAATTCAAATTTTCATTTAACCTGGAAATCTTAGAAAACATGTTAAACATAAAATAGTACCTCAATATTAACAATTTTTGCTCTAATGCATTCATTATAATATTTATACATTCAATCAATGGAGAAATTAATGATTTGGGGTTTGGTTTTTCTTATAATTAAATTAGTCTTAACTTCAGAATTTAATTTTTTTTAAATCTTGAATCTGGTATTTTCATAAATCCTCAAATCTCAAAGAATACTTGAAACTCCATCTCTATTGGTTACAGATCTTGTGTTTTTCCATGGCTTTTAAAACAGTAACCAACACATTTCTTTGCCAAACCCAAAAAATGTTATCGCTTTGATAGGTAAGAACTTATACTGAAAATTATAAAATTTTGTAAGGTAAAACAAATATTTCTTGAAAGATTTGTATATGTCCAGCAGTTGCTTCATATTTTGTTGTCAAGATTTTAAAACTGATGTTATAGCTACTTATTAATCTTAATCAGAATATACTATTGTTTTACAAATTTGAAAGTTATCAAACTTAGTTTAAAATACTTGCATTACAATGTTCTTACAATATTATACTAGTTGTAACTAACATACAGTAGCAAAAGTTCTCTAAACATATTTAAAAAGACAAGGTAAAACTAATGTCTCCAACTATTTTCAATAAACTGTTTTAAACTTGAGGTTTAAATTAGGAGGGATAGCCAGCACACTTAACTTGGAGATAGTGGAGTAGAAATTGTTTAGATAAAACACTAAAAAACTAATTCTACTCCAGTACCACCAAGTTAAGTGTGCTGGCTATCCGTCCTAATTTAAACCATGCTTTAACCTAACACTATTCCAAATAATGTTAAACTTTATTGGTGATTTCTTTCCAGTACCTTTCCTCATGCATAACCTGATGTACCTTAAAATATTCTTTTCTTTTAATATTTGCTATGAAAATTCGAAATACACTCAACACTACAATTAATGGAAAATTTTAAGATTTATGTTAGTCTACTTTGATCCTCAGACACGTTAAGAAGGAATAAAAAAAAGTATATTCTAAATATTCCATAATGTTTTTATTAACTAGTTTCAACCTCAACTCTAACATTTCACCACAAAAATCATGTGACTTTGGCCCTGCCTTTCTCATACAGTTAAGACGATGTCTTATTTCCAGCCTGACCCTGGACCTTAAAGCTCCACTGACACTGGAGTCCCCAGTCAGTGAGGAAAACTCAAGCCTACAGCTTCCTCAGGTTGACCTCTCCAACATCACCTTGTCAAGCTCGCAATGCACTGCTGACACCTTCCACACTGCAACTTCCCCTTGCTCACCTCATCCAACCCCGCCACACCCCACCAGTGACAGTGGTGTGGACACCGAGGGAGGCGGCAGTGTCAAGAATGTGGTGGCCACGTACGATAGTGATGAATTGTCCAGTACGGAGGACTGTTGCAAGAAGGACTCAGGACAATCCACCAGTTCCTTTGAAAGAGTGTCTTCACCCACAGAGGGCCGCAGCCTTCCAAGGCCGCGTAGGAGTGGAACTCAGCACAGAAAGGTTTGTCACCTTTAGCATCAGTCTTATTTACCGATATACTTAATACAGGAATACACATAATCATCATCATCAACCATTTACAACCTGTGGGCAGGTCGGTTGAGTAAAAAGCCTCCATCTTCCTCTATCCTTCCACCATATTTCCTCCTTTAATTTCTTCCATTATTCTCCTCTCACTAGCACACTTTCTGTTATCTGTTCCTCCCGTCTCTTTCTTGGTCACCCGTGCGGTCTTTTTGCCTATATACTTCCTCTCCATCATTCTATTTGGCAGCTTCCCCTTTTCCATCATCATTACATGACCATACCATCTCGGTCTTGGTTCCTTTACTATCTCATATACTTCCTGTACCCCTACTCTTTCCCGTATATCTTCATTTCTTATCCTGTTTTTCCTTGTGACAAATAACATGTTCATCACAAATTTCATTCTTATGGCCTTCACTTTACTTGTTTCTTTTACTTTCACTGTCCATGTTTCTTCTGCATATGTGACTATGTGTAAAAAGTGCCCTAAAGCACTTCCATACACTTCAAGGGCACTTATCTTCTGCATAGTAGGTCTTTTACACATCTATAGAACAACTCCCCTTGCTGCTTTCATTTCCTCGCTACACCCACCCTTTTCTTCAAGATTACTTCCAAAATATTTTACATCATGCTAGTACTCATTATCTTTTTAAAATAAGTGTAAACAAAATGAGTGGTAGTTAGGATCCAATTGGCCAGTAGCTTGTTGCACAGAAAAAAAATTCATATTAGTTGCTAGTTCATTAAAAACTCTTGGGAAAGTAGCGAAGCCTTCTAAACTTTTCTAGCTGTGTTAAACTAATGTAAATTGTTTGAACAGTTGTGCTCAATTTTTACATACATTTTACAAAGTTTTATCACTTGCATTTATTTATGCATTGTTCACTCTGCACTTAACTAGTTGAAAGACTGTAATTTGCTTTGAATTACAGAGAGCTACATTATGGGTTGCTTACCTACTTTTTCTTTAATTCACTTTTGGAAAATTTTACTTTTTTTAAGAAATCATTAGATATTCTAAATGTCTTAAACCAATGGTGTGATGAAATTGAGACTTGAAAAAATACATATATTTATTATTGAGTACACCTAGACTAAATTTCTTTTTGATGTAACTTTTAAATTTTCATGTTGATAAAGAAATAAAGTTTTTAAAGTACACTTGATGTGATTAAAATCTATACTCCTCTCTTGAATCTCAGATACATGCCAGACAACTTAACCTATAAGGTGATTGCCAAAGGGCAGTTAAAAAAACAAAGTTTTTTTATAGCATTTCATATATTTACACATATACACACATATTTTGCAGCTGTCACGTTTACACACAGTGTTTATTTAGACAATGGTAAGATAAAACTGATTACCTTTTTTTCAATGTTGGTTCATCTACATTAATTATGTGTCTTGAAAGGTTCTTGTTATTCTAGTTGTAATTTGTTTTATTTTTGCTGCATCACATTTCATCCCAAGTCTTACTGTTTGCGCTATCTACTCTTAACCAAATGATTGGGGTAGATGATTAGGAAGATATAATTTTAGAGAAAATGTCCCACAGTTACCTAAAGGGAGAGCAGGAAATCACTTCAGTAAAAAATGCCCTTAGTGCACCAATCTGATACACAAACCCTGACCACCTCTGTTACTGGCAAAGTAGACCAAACAGGTTTAATACCTTAATTTGCATGCTCAATCATGTGGTTATAGAGTGGGACGTCCTGTGTTTTTTCTTGTAGCACATCTCTGTGGCGAGAACCATCAGCTTGCCGGAAAACGCCCTGTGTGTGGGTGACGCCATGAGGGCTATGAAGCAACTGTTCCAGCGAGTAACTGAGCAGAAGACGCTAATCATGCAGAGTTTAGAGAATGACTGTGATAAAGCAGAGTTGAACAGCCAGATCGCTGTAAGTATTAGACAAATACATCACTTAGTGTTACACTTGTTTCATGGTAAGGGTGCTCAAAAAACTTTGACTTTGTTAAAAAAAAAAAGTTATCATTTCAATAATTATTAATTACTAATCTTCGGCCGAAAAACAAAATTTGAATAGCTAAAAAGACGAAACAATTTCCTACCCTACTACTTTTCTCGGATATACACATTTAATTTATGTTTCTGGGGTAGAGAAGGATACCGGTAAGTAGAAGGGAGTGGTAAACAATTTAGGAAAAATCACCCCGGGTACACCCAGCCTGTAGTTGAACCCTAACCTCCCTGTCTTTGGAAAACCAGATTGAGTGAGCCCCAACTGCATGAGTGGCTGTATGGTCTAAGAGATCAATAGAACAATAGACTAGACTTCCATTTATGGGAATATTGGGGTTCAAATCTTGGTCAGGTGTATTGGGGATGGTTTTCTTCAAATTGTTTCCTTCCATCCTTCCACATAAATGTGTGTACATTTCCTCAACCCTTGTCAATTTCTGTTAAATGGGGTAAGCCCGAACAAGTAATAAAACACAGTGTACAAATAAACAACACATGTATATGAGCACCACATTTTTATTGTGTGCCCACCAATGTGGGTAAAAGCACTAATTATTTACATTATTTCAGGATAATTGGAATAGAGCACTAGACTAATTTTTTTACATCCATTACTGTTTCCAGCCTGTGGCGTGGGTCACATTTTTATTCAAGCCATATACTTTCCACTACCTGTTTGCCCACATTTAATCAATGATAAATTTTTCAGCCATGCCGAGAATCAAACCCAGGTCCCTTAGCTCATTAGACAGACACGCTATCGACTGAGCTAAAGTGTTGGATACTAGAATATATTATGATTTAAACTAGGAGGGATAGCCTGCACATTTACCTTAGAGTACTTTTAAACATAAATAGTTTAAATAGTAAACTTATAAAAACCACACGTTTTTATAGGCAAGCTTTCACTGTCACAGACAGCTACTTCAGGTTGAGAGGATAGTCTGATGCTCTTGATTGGTCTGCAAGGTTGATTGTCAACAGCTGATTGTTTTTCAATTATAATTTCACTCTATTGATGGCTGAACTTGGATTAAATAGATAGTTTGAAAAACTAAAAGTTGTGTTATATTATGGTAAATATTATATTATTGTTGTGACATTTAAATGGTAAAAAATTATAGTTCTGGTAGGAAGGCGAGAAGTTAATCTAAAGATTTGGTCAGGGACTTGTCTTGATGGGCCAGTTTCCATATCCTTGTGAAGAGTTGCAGATTTCTTTGTTGGGGTATTCTTGGTTAAGAGTCCAGATGATAGGTTTTAGAATTTGATGCTACAGGTCCTTCTTTATCTTTGTGTCATGACAATGAGAATTCAGTCTTTTTCTTATGTTTCTATTTTGAGAGCAATGTAATGAGTACGGCACTGGTTGTATTCCAGTTGGTAGATAAGGTTGTATTGCTGGAGGAAGAATTTGTTGTTTTTATATGGTCAGGTTTTGCAAGGAAATGGATCTGAGATTTGTTTGGGTTCAGATTGAATAGTTGGGTCTGGAAGTTTGGGTTCTACAAGTATACTGTGCATATTCGCTAGTTGTTTATTATTACTCTTGGAGGCTCTGTGAAAGTATTTTTTCTAGAAGTGGAGGATTGAAATATGGGGAATCTGTTTTGAAGAAATTGTTGAGTTTGTGGAATCCAGTGTGGTATGAAGGGACCAGAGGAATGATTTTGCTTGTTCTGGTTTATGTGGCAAGCCTGCTCTATTTAACTCTTATCTATTCGACTACACACCAATACTTTGGGGTAAACTCTGTTGATAAAAGCATATTGTAGTTTTTGATTTGATTTTGAAAGGTCATCAATAAAAACAAAGTCAAAATTTTTTATGTTTTATTTTTCAAACAATTTATGTAACAGTATCACTAAGGTTGCTTATAATATTTTTTTGACTCTGTGCTGTTTTTATTATTATTATTATTTAGCACCGCGTATTACTACCCGTTTGGGTTATACGCTTTAAGTACTAATTACGCTAATGGATTAGGAATTAGGAAGGTTGAATTAGAGGAAGTGAACCCGCATTTGCGTGGAGGAAGAGGGGAAAACCATTTAAGAAAAACCACCCCCAGTTCAACTGACCGAGATTCGAACCTCAATATCCTCGTCCTCAGCAGTTGAGCAGCTCAACACGACTAGTGCGTTAGCCAACTACGCCACTGAGGTGGGTGATTCTGTGCTGTTAAATCAATTAATGTTTCCATGTTATTTTATTTATACAGATTTTATCTGCTATTGATTTAGGGTTAAATGTGCTAAACATTTTGTAAATTAAATATGGTGTCTGAAGGTAGATAAATATAATTAATATAAACTTTTAAAATAACTTCATATCTTCTGGAATGTAAATAATTATTTCTCCCTGTGTTCAAGAAAATATATAATAAAGTCAAAACATTGCTGAAATGTACTAGGTTAGAAATGTTTCATTTAGATATAATACAGAAATCACAACCCACATTTGAAGTCTAAGATCAGGCTGTTATACTAAATTGGGAAGGGGAGGTTAAAGTTTCAATTTCCGGCCTGTGCACTAGTGGTGAGTTTCTCTTAAACCCTCCACACTAAAACAAAAACAAAAAACTTGTGTTATGTCTAAATTTAAAATACATATATCACTACTAAAATATATGTATTCTTTTACTATCAAATTAAATAAACTATTTCTGTTTTCACATATCAGCTTCTGCAAGAACTTCAGCGCCAGTATGTCAGGTTAGAGATGGCCTTGGAGCAGCATCCCCTGCGACCCCTGCACTTTGACCCTTTGGTTAGCAGTGAGGATTCTGATGACACGTCTACATCCATTGAAGCTGAAGATGGGTATGCTATGAATATAAAGAGTTTGAGCAAAATATTTTAGATATCTTTATATTAAAATAATGGAAATTGATAAAAATAAAAAAAAGGAAAAATAAACCAATAAGTATACACACATTTTTAACACAAATGGAGTAATATTTCTGGATTGTTGCCTTTATCAAACAAAAAGGGAATAATACACTTTACACAAACACGAAATTACTCCCTTTTTAATTGATGTCACCTTTGTGCAATATTTAACGCTACGATGCGTTATTTTAAAATACACTTCACACCAAAATAAAGTCGAAAGATTCCAACAGGGCTCTTGTTTCTTAACAATCCTAAAACTTGAGTTTTATTAATAAAAATATATGTTTTAAAATGTAACTTTAGCTCATTTTCAAGTATATTAGCAGAGCTATGAGGCTAAGACTGAAGAAAAAGGACTCTATCTAGCCCTAGCCTTCCTCTAACAAATACAGTGATTTTATGATAGGCTCACAACAACAAATTTTAAGATATTTGGGAACTAGCAGCGAGCTTTTCTCTTGACCTTGAGATTAAAAGATTGGTGGGTTTTTTCCCCCTCTTTCATATTGACATGACAAAGGGTGGGTCTAGGTGGACTAAAGGAATTATAAGCTTATACAGAATATAGAAGTAGTTGCAGAAATGACACAGACTCTGTATTTTGAACGACTGATACTTTCTTGCTGATCTAGATGGTCGTATTACGTTGATATTTTTAAGTAAACGGGATAATAAAAAATGAGTCACCAAACACACAACACAAGGCAAAAAATATCCTTCTGCAAATGACCTGAAATTGTCGGTTGTATGGATTTGTTTGGATTAATCCTGAGTATGTATTTAAAATTTAAATCTTGCCTTGATTTACTTTCATATCTATACTAGATGGCTAGATCTGCTTCTCTATGGCTGAACATTTTAATGACCTAAACATGTTTGGCTCTAGGCCTACTTGACTTACTCTTGAAAACATCACTGTGTTAACTACAGTCAACTCTGGTTATAATGAACCTCTATGGACTCTGATATTTTATGTTTTTATCTACCATTCCTATACCTTCTTCCAAATATAATACAATTAATCTTTAAAAAAAAAATCGGTTATATGCTGCTGTTTATTGTATACTATTTTAGTTAGTATTTTTTCTTTAGAGTCTATGCTTTTTCCACATTTGATTCTACACTATCCAGGCATTCTAAAAACTAAACTGTGTAGAAAAGTTTTTTTTTTTAAGTTTCATATAGCCTCTCTAAGAAAAGGATTAGTGAACAAAATTTTAAATGGTCACAGACTGTCATTCATGTCTTGTAACTCCTGTCTTATTAATACAATTCAGAAGACTTTCTTTACTTGCCACAGACTTAAGCCAGGTCAATGAGTACCATGACTCTTTAAGCTCAACCCTCCTCCCCCCCTGCATCCCTTTCCACATTCCATATTTTCAGTCAAACTTTGTGCTGCCTAGGCAAAAACTTGGGTAGAGAATCAGTGTCTTCAAATTTAAACAACCAAAAAGTTATGTTTTTAATGAATTATAATGTTAGAATGACATTTCTTATTTAAAGTTTCAATTTTTCTGTTCACTAAAATCGAAGTTGGGGGTTCATTATAAACGAATTTTTAACACACATTGAAATGTATGTGGATTGGAACCAATGGAATAGGTTCACTGTAGCCGAATGTTCACTACATTGTGGGTCAGGACCAATGAATTAGCTTCACTAAAACCAGAGTTGACTTTTTCTCTCTTAATGTAAAAGCCTTATTGGGTTTCATTTATTTATTCCTATCATTCTATTCCGTACATGATATTCTATACTAATAACTTGAGGTATAAGGCGAATTTTTGCTGTTGACTTGGTTACATCATGGTATTGAGTGTTTTTGACCAAGTTGTTCTGACCAAGGTGGGGCAAGAAAACGATTTTGAGATGTTTTTCTTGAATAAAAATAACATTTGGGGTAGAGTAGCTAACAGCTGGTAGGTTAATTTATGTAATTATACTACATGTACTGCAAATTGACAGAAAATGAGATATTTAATTTTATTATTAACTAGATTGGTGCTTATTTTGACTAGTCCTGATAGTTACACAATATATCAAGCTAAATGAACTTTTATCCCTTGCTATGGCTTCGAGGGTAACTGGTTGATGTCATGACGACAGAGAAGCTATGTTCAGACACGTGTGTGTAGGGGTAGGAAAAAGGGTCGGCAAGAGTGTTCCGGCAATTTTAGTCGCGGTGGAACAGAAGGATGTTCTGGCAACGTGAGTCGCGGTGGAACATGAGGAAGTCCTGAGGTGAGGTGGTAGGTTGCTGGTCCCGGCAACGTGAGCTGCGGTGGAACATGAGGAAGTCCTAAGGTGAGGTGGTAGATTGCTGGTCCCGGCAACGTGAGCTGCGGTGGGAAGTAGGGTGATTGTCCCGGCAACATGAGTTGCGATGGAACAGGAGGATATCCTGGCAATGTGAGTCACAGTGGGAGGTAGTGTGATGGTGGTAAGAGAGAGGGTTAAAACAATATTACTCCTTCATAACATAAGACAATTTAATAGCTCTTTCAAACAGATGGCGTACCCGGGTTGTGTAGCCACTCTCTGACTAGCCTTGTTCAATGGGAGAAAAAGGGGCTTTCCATTGGCGCGGGAAAACGTGAATGATAGTGGCCGCTAAGCGAACATGGACTGTAGAGAGGGTGGGTGGCGCGGCCTGTGCGAGGGTGGAGGAAAGATACAAGAGCCATTTGAACAGTGGGCCACAACAATATCTTCCCAAAAAAAACCTTAAGAAAATATGAAGTATACACCGAATGTAAAATTAAATAGGACTAGATCCATTAGCGTTCTCTTTTCTTTTAGCCATAATTAAATGGTTTTTAAGTAGCTCCTTACTATAATGTATTTCTAGCTAGTAATTGCTGTACATTTTAATTTACAAAAACTTGAAATTAGCACACAGATTCTCGGCTCATTGGTCGTGACCATATTGTTTAGTCTGTTCAAGGAAAGCGTTACCAAATCGAGCTGTGGTATCGTCTTGGTCATAAACATTTTGTTAACATCGATACCAGGTCAACTGCGAAAATGCTGTGGTCATAAAAGATCGATACCAGGTGAACTACAAAAACACGCCTTTATATTATCAACTAGAAACATTTTGGTGACATTATATTTTAAAATTTGTCATTTCAGATTATCTGATGTTTCCATGAAGGTTGATAACAAGTTTTATTATTTGACCCATTCTGGGAGCCGCAGATCATCCCAAGTTGTGCCGTGAGTTCTAACATTTTAATAAAATATGTCTTTTAATTATTAATATCATTATTATTAGCACCACGTCTTACTACCCGTTTGGGTTATATGCACTTACGCTAATGTGTAATGGTAGGGTGATTGTGAGGAGAAATGGAGCGCCTACAGTTTAACATAGGATCCGAACCACGGTGGAGACCTGGCATTCCTCACACTCACAAGTTGTGATTAATACACGTCTTGTCAGAGGTGAAGGAAGGGTTTGGCAATCGGATAAATCTTTGGCGGGATCGAGGATTGAACCTCGGACCCCCAGCACAGAAGTCTGACACCTAACCCCTAGACCACTAAATCACCTTCTCCAGTTAATAAATATTACATTACTGCTAGATCACTGCATAAAATATATTTATTTTTTTAGCCTGAATTCTATAAAAAAAATTGAATCAAATAGATTCATTAATGAAATGTAGAAGCTGTATTATTTGGGGTTGAGCTTTTTTTTTTAATTTTAGCTTATGGAAAGAACGCTAAACCTTTTTAAATTCAAGAGATATCAGTATGATCTCCCTTTATATTGACAAATGAGACTGCTGGCCTTTATATACTAGAGCAAAGAAGTTTTTAATTTCACTCAAAGTTTTTACTTTTAAAATAACTAATTAACTATATTCTTTTTTGCTTATACCTGTAAAACATTTTAGGTTAGGCCAATCTCTGTCAACACAATAAATTATAAGAACAAAATATGAAAGTGTAGTTCAACCATCTTTGTATTTTAAAATGCCCTGTTTTTTTAATGGGACATAAATATTCTCTATTTAATCATGCTCACACACACACACACACACACACACACACACACACACACCAGCTTTGAACCAAGAAATACACATTTCACTCTTCATTGTTTAGGGTCTAACGAAAAATCATATATGTGCTATCAACTCTAGTAGCTTCATTTCAATAAGAACATGTTATCTAGAGGCTGTTCTAAAAATTAGAAATAAAACTAATAACCATTTTATCAATTGGGGGGTTCATAATATATTATGGTTGAGAATTGAGTCAGTTAAATTGACGTGTCAGAGTTTGAAAATAGAATAAACATCTACCCCTGTTTTAGCATATTTTGTAATAAAAGTGCCTAGGGCCTATGAGCACAAAAATCTGGCCCTGGGTGCAATAAAGATCAACTCTGGGGTCAAACTCTAGACACTCAGGCTCCTAGATAAGCAAAAGAATACAATGGTGCCACTCACTTTGTACCCACATAACATAGGAAACAATTATTCAAGTGTAGCTTGCAAACGTTCTAACAAGATTAATGCTACATTGAATTTAAATAAGAAATTAAATAATTAAATAAAAATTACTTATGTTAATTTTAAAAGATAATAAGTGTCAAACTCGCTTCAGTCACTGAAAGGTGTAAGGCGACTCTCTTGTGTTAGACTGGCCTGCTGAAAATGGGGAGTTCAGGGTTTAAATCCTGGTCAGTTCTACTGAGAGTAGATTTTCCTATATAGTTTCACACTCTCCTTCCACACAAATGCGGGTAAATAATCCCTAAAATCCTTCCTTCATCATCCCTACCTACCCTGTTAGAGCTATTATTATATATGCACATAACTTGAACAGGTAGTAAGATAAATAAAAAGGATCAAAGAGGAATATTACAAATCATATTTGAGTTCCTAATATCACCAGAACACAAAAGTCATGTTGGGTATATTTACAATTTTCTGGCATCCAAACGAAACAAAATTAATCATGAACAAGGAAAACTACACAATTTTGAATTTTGCACTTTTGTCTCAATTCCAGAACTTGAATTTGGGGGCTAAAAATCGAGGTATTAAAAATTGTGCTATTAAGATCAATTCAATATTTTTTCAATACCCATAAGAATTGAGGGCAGTCAATTTTGAAATCTCTAGCTTTTATTTAATAATAATCCTATTTTGATTTGGTTTTAATTGCAGAGGTGGACTAATCTCACCATTAAGCCCAACATTGTACACAACTGGATTGGTAAGTTTATCACAATGCAGCCAACATGGGTGTGAAAATTTATATTGAGTAAATGAAATAGTCACAATGCCGAATCAAAGCTCAAATATTAAAGAAAAAAAAGTTTTAAAATCTGGTTGAAGCAAGTCAAAGCTAAGTCAAAATTTTCAAAACTTTCTACATACTACTTAATAACACATGCTATATGGTGTCCCATTTTGGTTGAGACCTTAAGTAAAAAATCACCTGCTACCCTCTCTAATAAGTAGAATACACTTATGTTTTAAAACTATATTACCTATCCTAAAACAGTTGTTTCTTTATTTCCAGATTTGTGATGATGAAAGCATGTCTACCTTTAATATAAGTCTGGCTTCCCCATCATCTGGTAAGTTGATAGTTGATTAAGATGTTGAACACTAGTGTGCCTGGCTCACTGGTTTGCCGGCAAAGGGGAAATAGGGTTTTGAAACTCGACTAGTTGCACTGGATATGTTTTCCCAAATGTGATTATTCACTGTGGATTTCCAAGCCTTCCTCCATGCTAATTAGGTGCAGTTCTTCTGACCCACATTAAGGATTATGTTGTCATTGCGATATTCCATTTTAAAATAGAATATAAAATTAATATAATGAAATAGTAATAAGTATGTTAAGAAGTATTGCTAGAAGCAGGGTTGATACACACCTGTAAAACAGGATGAACTTAGAAAAATCAGGGGATTTGTTGTGACATGAAAAAGTCAGATAATTTTAAAATGTTACTGAAATTTTGAGATATTTATCAATACCAAATGTTACCCAATACAAACTATTAGTTTAGATTCTAATTCAAGTGATATTGTGAAGAGCAGAGACATATTTGTCTCTATTAATTCTTATGCCAAGACTTTAATGTAGGGCTGTTGGGAACTCTAAAAAAAAGTGTGTTTTTTCAATTTTTATAGCAAAACAATTTTTTGCCCAAAATAAATAAAGTACCTATTGCCTACATTTGAAACATAAGAGCTTAATTTTCTTCACATTGTGATATCAATAATTTTTGAATATCTGTCTGTCAAGAGCATTAGGTGATAGCATTTTTAAATGAAGAAATAAAGCTGTGATTAAATTTTTCACGGCACCCTTGACAGATATTAGATAACTGTCAAGGTCACCATATGAATAAAATTAAACTCGGTTTGCATAGAAGCAATATTGGATTTCTNAATGCCCCCCCCCCCAAAAAAAAATATTTTGCTTTAAAAACTGCAAACACACAGAGCTTTTCTCGCGTCCCCTAAATCCTCATCTAAATAGAAAATTGTAAAAATAACGAGATATTTCATTTAAAGCTTTTCATGTAAAATATTGCAAGAGTCAGGGAATTTCAACTTACTAAGTTTATCAACCATGTGTCAGAAGGAAATGGTGAATGTTGTATGTTGTGTCTAGGTGGATGCGGGGTCTGGGTGCAGGTACCCAGCTATGTTCTGCGGGGGGCAAGTTCCTCCACCCACTATGAATACGAGGTACAGGTGATCATGGCGGGGGAGAGGTGGACCCTCCTACGAAGATACAAGCGGTTCCGGGAACTTCACCTCACCATGAAGAACAAGTATGGCTCTCCGGTGAGCTAAATGCTTAAATTTAATCTCTAGGATTTAATCGAGGAGAGACCTGCCTGCTTTGGTGGTCTCAAGATTAAATTAACGGTGGCAGGAAGAATGATGATCAAATTCTGGTGAGATGTACTCGGGTTTTTTCGCAAAAAAAATTTCCCACTCTTCATCCTCTGTGCAAATATGAAGACATTTCTACTTAATCTTACCTTCCTCATCATTACATTTTAAAAAGCATTAAGAGATGTGGCACTATAAAAAGGTCACCGTTTTAAAATAAATGTTTTTCTGTTCAGGTGGCAGCCCTTCCATTCCCTCCCCGGCATTTCTTCTCCAAAACCTCCGAGTCACTTGCTCGTAAGCGAAGAAAACTCCTCGAGGACTATCTGCAACGACTTCTGGATGTCTGCTCTGAACTTCAGTGCTGCCCCTTGAACAGCTGTCGTCCCAACCCTTCCAAGCTCGCTTTACTTGAGTTTTCTGCTTTTTTTCGCAAAGGCGTGTTTGAGTCTAGCAAATACGGCACCAGTTAACTCGCAGTTTTTTTGCTCCTTTTTGTTGGGTCTGGAATAATTGCTGCAATATGTATTTTGCTAGGAGACTTGACTTAATTTTGTTTATAAATACATTTTTTCACCTATTATTTACATATTTTTGGATGACAAATATATGCATTTTTGCCAAATATTATAATGAGCACTGGAAATAAATTTCCAAATTGAGTGTATTTTGTGGAACTAGTCTTAGGAAGGGAGTTAAAAGTTTATTGTAAAATTGATCTTAATTTATTGTACTCACTGTAATTTTGTCTTTGAGGATGTGTTTAACATGTCTCAATAGTTAAACATAATTTGAACATCACATGTTCATGGACACATCACATGCCTTAAGAATATTTCAAAATCCCTTTAATAGAGGGGTGTTTTGCTTTGTACATTTTTTATGTTAATGTATCTTTCTACTCTTAAAACTAGTTGAAGGTTATGTATGATTATTTTTTTAAATTATTTTGTTAAACTCTTGAGTAAATTTATTATAGTTCTTGAGTTAATGTTGAACTGTACATCTTTGTGACATATGTTTTATCATGAGACATATTCTTTGGTAATATATACTATAGTAAAAAACTTTCAAAAGAAAATGATATCCCTGTATTGGCAATTTTTTTTAATGGAATACGTTACAAGTAATGTGCATTCCAGCTCATAAAAAAAAGTCTTGCTCTAAGCGGGACACTTTTTTAACCCACTTGCTTCATGCTTTAACTTTATAGGAGAGTGTAAAAAAAAGGTAAAATAATATAAGTTAATGTAATGATAGGGAAGGAAGTCAACCTGGAAGGGTTGTGCTTTGATAGAAATAATTAATCTTACCTTCATTAATTATAAATTCTTTACAGTACCTTCTTCCTCGCATACCTGTAGTTGCATATTACTCATAATTTTACTCAATTTCAAGTAAGCCTGTGACCTGCTGGTACAGGGAGATCTGAGTTCAAATCCCGGTTGGGTATACTGAGGGTGGTTTTCCTCTATGCAAATGCAGATGCACTTCCTCTAAATTCATCCTCCATCATCCCTAACTCATTAGTGTGATTATTACATACATATGTATAACCTGAACAGGTAGTAAGACACAATGTAAAAAAAAAATAGTAAGCATATACAAATCCTATGTTCTCAATTTCAAATTGAATCCAAATATTTGCTGGACTAACTTGAATCGATTCAAATATTTACTTGAACAAATTAAAATTGTAATTGAATAATTTATATTAGAAATGTTTTAAATCCAAAAAGAATTTTAGTTTCTATTATAAATACATTTTTAAATATAGTCCAATAAAAACATGAAATCCTTAAAAAGTTGTGTCTAAATGATGATTATGCTATTAATATTATAAAGTATATGCAAATCAATTATTAATGTGAGCCAATTCGTTAAAATAAAATGTAAATATAACCACATGATCTAACTGAAATATTTTGATGGATTTTTTAATTATGTTTGAAAAACGGATCAGTGTTAGTTCCTATAAAGGATTAAAATTAATCAAAAGTTCTACTTTTAGACTCAAATTATGAATTAAATCCTATTGAAGCCAAATTTGGAATCAATTTGGAGTTTAAATTTTATAGCAAATTCAAATCTTTCAAATATTAAAATCCAGAATTTCAAATCAAACACAAACATTAGCTATATTTGGATTCGGAATTTGAATTTTAAAGCTTTGCACAGGCTTTTTTTTCCTACTTATTCCTTTATTGATACAGGTAGAAAAAAATAATAGCACAGAAAGAAAATGTTAGTTATATTATTATAAGGAATCTCATAAAATTTAAACTATAAAATGTTTCAAGTGTAACTGTTTGCAAGAATGGTGATCAAAAGGTGTATGTTAGTGTGAAGAGACTATGTAAAAATAAAGAGAGAAGGTTATTTGTTTAATTTTAATGCCTAACCAAACTCTTCTTCAATGTTGGCTTCTTTCCTTCACTTTATTTACATTATATTAAAAGTATTTTCAAAACTGTTTCTAATTATTTCTTATTCTCGAACACCTTATCTATATTTAGAAATACTGCTGTAGCATTTATTTAGTTATTTTATCTTGTAGTTCAAAAGACTGACTTTGAAAAATCCTTGTACCTTATAAATAATTGCTATTTGTAGAAAATTGGAACTGTTATGAACATAGTTACCTAAACCTGAGAAACTAGGTAGGTTGTCAAATATAAACTAAATAATGAGAGTTAACATTGACAAATTGCTATTACACCTCTGTAGTGTGTGTTATGTTGATGGGTAATTTATTTATTGCAGATTCATTCGTTTCACTACAATTTTTATATAGTGTTGTGTAGGGTTGGCTCATAAAGTTTGAGTATGAAGATTTAACTATTTAGTTATAAAGTAGGAGATGAGTCCATAAAATCCTCTAATCCCTTGATTTAAATTTCTTTAAGATTAGCGGTTTAATTATTTTTTTTCGCCATGTCTTACTACCTGTTTGGGTTATATGCTTAAAAAAATAACCTTCAAATAATTTTAATGTTATCCTCCTAACTGCATCTTTGTTTTCCCAATGGTGCTAAAATTATCAAGGCACACAATTATTTTTTTAGAATAAATTTTGTCTTCTTTTTTATATGCTGATTTTATCATTAAAATAGTGAGTAACTTAATAAGATTGTGTTCATAAGTTCAATAGCTAAAATTCTAGTTATACTATATATTATTTTAATGTTGATCATGGATTTAAAAAGATTGATTTTTATTTCTCATATTTTTCTCACTTGTGATATTCCCCCCAAACCCTCACGGCACACCAGTTGAAAAACTCTTGTTTGGGTCAATAAAATAGAAGTTGGGCCTAAAAACCAAACCCCAAGCATATCCAACTATGAATCCACACTTTAATCAAATAAATTCAACATTTAGTTTCTATTTTGTTTTCTTTAGGTCTACAACATAATAATAATGTAAACAAAATCAGAATTGAAGATCTAGGAAAGATAACCTTTTATGCCTATCATGTTTACTAAAATTCAAATTTGTATTTGAGAAAAGGTGAATTCAACCCATCTTTGCTAAATGATGGACTCTGGTGTAAATCATACCTACACACAAATCTTTTCTGACCAATATCATACTCATTAGTGGAGAGGTAATATTATTAACGCACAATCACATGTTACTTAGAAAAGCGAGTATTGTTTTTGGTACAATGCTGGAGAAAATTTTCAAACCGGCCACATGGTTTAAGGCACTACTCTTGCAGTAGACTGGACGGCTGATAATGGCGAGATCGAGGTTTGAATCTCGATTAGGTTTACTGAAGCTAGTTTTTCCCAAATTGTTTTCCACTCTCCCTCCACACAAATGCTGGTACACTTTTTATAAATACAACCCACAACCCTAAAACCAGCGTAATTTGTTAATAAATGTAAAACCCAAATGGGAAGCAAGATGATGCTTAAAAAATAATTTAAGTACAATATTTTCAAGCTGTGCCCCACATGGTTACACTACAAATCCACCAATGATTTGTATACAAATATTATTTATATGGTGGTGCACAAGGCTATAAATTATAAATTAATATTTGGGGCTTATTTTGTTGGCAGATTTTTAGCAACCGTTTAGTTAAATTTTAGCTGAAAGTTTAAAAGACACATTCTCTAAAAGTATCATAGGTAGTGTATTAAAATAGTTGTTAAAATTTTTAAAAATATATTCTACACATTTTTGCATTCCACCTGTAAAATAGCTTGTACTATTTGATTGTTTGGATATTGTTATAGCTTAATTAATTGTAAATAATATATTAGAAATAATAATGTA
Organism: Timema douglasi; assembly: GCA_901482245.1. Taxonomy (NCBI): domain Eukaryota; kingdom Metazoa; phylum Arthropoda; class Insecta; order Phasmatodea; family Timematidae; genus Timema; species Timema douglasi. Next base: position 24,109 of record CABEEJ010003397.1, on the reverse strand, counting down.
AATTGTATCTATTTTTTGAAATATTAAAATAAAGTTATTTTGTGTTGGTGCAAAAATAATGCAAATGTTAATTGTTTGAGAGCATTATTTTTTTCATATGGATAGGTCTACAGATAGCTATTATTATATTAAATCAAAATTGAGATGTGCAATGTGTTAGAACATTTTATATAAAGGAAGGTATGAAATTAAAATACATTAGACTCAAATACCCATATATAGTTAAATAACTTGCCAACTACCCGTTCACATTAAATGTTAATATTTAATCTAAAAACCGTTTCAATGATATTAAGTATATGTTTATTACTGCTAACACACTCAAATAAAAAATACGTATATCCATTTAATCTGTAATCTTTATCGGGTGAGTAGAAAATGGTTAAGAAAAAAATGTACCTTTTTTTGGTAGGTAGTTAAATTTCCACGAATTTTAATTGTTATTTTAGGACTCCCTCCAACCATTTGTAATTTAAGCCTAATATATGATATTCACATTGATTTCACTCATCCACCTTCCTTCTGTAAGCCTTTTAAAAATGCACATTATAAATCTCGCTATACAAGTAATAAGTTCCTGGATTAATTAGCTACTCTTTGTTGATAGGTTTTTTGTTGGATTGGAAATTGTTTTGTAAATTGTCAGGATTCAACTATTTAAATACCAGTGATAATATATTTGAATTTGAAGGTTAAAGGCTGAAATCCAAATCACTTTGTACTCAAAGGGTTACTTTAACAATGAAAGAGGAAATCCTTTTCCATTGCTGCACTAGCATAAATTTTTTAAAAGGACTAAAGGTGTGCGACTAATCAAAATCAAGTTTTAGTATTTGTGTAGACTTCATTCAAAAGTTTTCTTAAATTCAAAAATTTCAAACTCACTGCTCAATTTTTTTAGTTTATATTAAAATTTTAGAGTTAAATTAACTTAATTTTACTATATCATTTCAAAACAAACAGGCCCTGATCTTTTCTTTTGTCGATTGAATAATATGTATAATGTTTAAAAATGAGGTGGCCCAATGGCTAAATAATTTTATAGTAAAGGAAATTGATAAAACTAAATAAAAAGAGTAAATTTTATAAAGAAAGCCCACCTAGGGAAAGAGGAAATATGTGGGAAGAATCCAATGCACAAAGGTGACGGCTTCTTCCTTTCTTCTGTCTTCTTTAGAAGATGTAGTCACACACACATTTTAACACAAAAAAGAATATTTCAGTATTGTTGCCTTTATCAAAACAAAGAAGATAGTATAAATTGCACAGCTATATTAAATTTGTTAATATTTATTTGAATGATATCTCTTTCCACCAAAAACTATCATTCTTTGTATATGTGCTTATGGTTTAGCCATGGATTTATTACAGAAATTCTATGTGAACTACTTTCACAAATACTGTACTATATTACTTGAAATTGATATAGGTACTTATTTGTAAACCACTATTAATTACAATTTAAAATTGCAATGTGTTTCATTAAAATTAATTGAAAGCATTTCAAAACTGAAATAAAGTAAAATGCCTTAGTTTCTTTAAATTTGTATCCAAAGTAATAGTTGAATTTAACTCTTTGCTATAATCCATACCAAATTCAAATAAATTTTCCTGCTCATATATTCAAAATTATTCAAGTTTGTATACTCAACTAGCATGTTCATTTTAATTAGTTTTTTTAGTAAACCTATTTGAAATTTAAAACACATGACAAAAATTGTGTTGTTTAATAAAAATTGCTGGCTTGTAATATAGTCGGATTCAGGCAGATGTGTGTTTCAGGGTCATTTCAGTGTTGCCTATTGTTACACGGTGTGAGAAACTGTTATCAAGCAAAGCAGTTCTCATTCACACACATGCTTAGTTTAAATACATTTCAGATTACTTTTACTCTAAAGAGCCAACCATAGAGTGCTATTCACGAGGGTTGAAGGACAATGTTTTTCATGTGGATGTGGCTTGATGTCTTTCATTTTTTTTTCCTCATGACACAATGTGCTCTCTGTTTCTCACACGCTGATAAGCTAACAACATTGAGATATGAGTGTAGGCATTAGGGAAGAGGGGGGGTCTATCCCCAATATAACCCTGAAACACATAAATGACTACTAGTAAAGACATGCATTTAATTAAATACAAACAACTAACTTCCTGATTATATTTTCTAGAAACTTGCGTGAGCTTGTTTTTTTTATAGTAAACTAATATAATATACATTTACAAAATTTATTGTGACATTAGATCTGAAATTTTGACACAAATCAATTTTGAATTTTGATAGAATATTTAATCATTGATGACCTAGCAGCTTGATGTACTAAAAAATTCTTAGAATATCCTTATTTAATTGATTTATACATTAAGGTGACAAATACATTTGTTATTTTATTTTGTTTGTTTGTTTTACTTCCTGCTTTTTCATTCTTTTGAATTTTGAGGACTTATAAGAAGGGATATGCAAAATTTGCATTTGTCATAAAACAAGTTTTTCTAAATAAACACAATTTCTTTGTAATTTGGCAAATACCACATTATGCAATATAATTCTCAATGCGGTAACACTGGTGATAGGACTATACCAGTACTGCTGTTTATACAAATATCATCAGTTTTTACTTATTCTATGGGTATAAAATGGATTATAGGAAATATGAGTGTTTTCAGTAAACCTTTTTTATCTGAGGTATTTACATAAATAATATCACTCTCAGCTTATAATATCATCGCTTTTTGAGAAAAATAACCACCTTTTGCATATCTCTACTTATAAGTTGAAATAACTTTAGCTATCTGCTTAGCTGTAAACTAATTTAATGTATTTTTTCTCTATTGGATATTATAATTAGGCTGCAGATTTATATGCAATTAAAACATAAAAATATGCACAAACAAAAAGACAAGGATCACACATAATAACGTATTATAAAATCATAAGTTACAAATGCTTATTGATCATGGTTTTGATGATAGTATAAAACTATATATTTCTCAAGTCAATTGTGAATCACTTCTTATTGCTTAAAATGTTCTTATATGTTGAAAATCTCCTCTCTTCATCACACCGAGTGATGGTACAGTAGGCTACTTGAAGCTTGCAATCTCTTTAGGGTATACTCTGTCAATTCCCCCTTGAAGAAGATGGCAGACTTTTTCCAAAACAATGAACTTTGAATTCCTTTAAGATATGTTTTGAAATTTATCTGCCTTGGCTTTGTCAGCTGTACTCGCCACTGTACTATATGATTATTTGTAGAACCGCTTCAAATATTCTGATAGCTGTCAGACCTCGTGTTTCAAGCTTGGTGATGGTGTCAGGAAAAGTTTGAGTGTACCTTTATTAATACTAAATCACTCTGCAAATAATTCATCTCAAGTGCTGATTGCAGACCTGATGCAAGCTGGTTCTACAGGATTCAGTAAACTTAAAATATACAACCACCCAGTCACAATATATCCCCCTTTCCCTTCTGTCTACGGTGCTGTTCTCACATTCCATCCAAGAATAGTGGTAAAAGTTGGACAGCTCACCCAATGCGCATCTTTGTCCTTTGCACTACTTACCTGAATCACTCTCTAGGGTAAGTTGTAAATGGCTTACACCTACATAAATGGAGTTCATCTGCTAATAGCTATAAATTTTTATTGACCGTTTGGTAAATGTTCTTTTAAATGGTTTAACCAGAGGCGTAACTATGTAATAATGGGCCCGTGACATAACTTTCAAGGTGAGTTCCCCTCCAATAAGAGAAAGCCTTCCTCGCCCCCCTTAAAATAATTTTATGTGTTTGGATTATAATAAACTACATTAGCATTTATTATTGGAATTCTTTTATAAATTTCTTAATAAAATTGCTACTGGAAAGTGGAAACTAACGATGAGGGCCTATATTGTAAAAACAATCTATCTTAATTGAATAATTAATAGATATTAAAAACAATATAAACACTTAAAGGGGCTAAACAAACAAAGACATTTAAAATTGTCTATAATTTCCTCAATTTTTTTTAATACTTGTCTTGTAAATATCGATTTTACAGAAAAATATGTACAGAGCTTTTTTGTAGAGTGAAATTATGTGAGATAAAATTACTATTGAGTAATTTTTTATTAAATAACATTTTTAAGAAACAAAAACAACACTTCCGTCTCTTACCAAATTAATTTTGAGCAGGCAGATCTGAGTGGTGGACCCCATATTGGTCGCAGGCCTGCAGAATTTTGCCGCCTACGCCACTAAGTTTAACTAGTATTGCATTTATGCTTTTATATGCACCATAAAACTGGGTAGGTTTGTTGGATGTTGCATAAGATAAAAATGTCTCTAAAGATAGCATATCAATATCAACAAATGAAAATTACTTGCATGAATCCAAATTCTGCAGCCTAGTAATAATTATATTGAAAAGTAGTATTAAACTGGTTCAATGTCTTTATTTTTATATGTATATATATAAATTAATCACAGTTAATTAACCATAAATGTTGAGCATTGTATTTGAATCATTGGCCACAAGTTTGCTTAAAAAGTAATTTACAAATTACTTCCATACAGCACTAGTCATTTTAATTGCAGCAATAATTTTAACAATCAAATTACAATGACTTGTGAATTCTTACTATGCGACTGGTTCCACCGTATTGACTAATAGGCCGCTTTTTTATTCCTAAAAGCGTCCTTTATAAAACCTAGGTGCAGCCTTAAATAATGTTACAAATGTCAAACCTTTGAGGACTGCATGTAGTTATATTGATATACATTGAAATATTTTATAATAGCTGCAACAATGCTTAGCTTAAAAATAGATGGATCTTGACACACTAATAACAAAAATTTAATTTTGAGCAAAACTGATTGACAGATTGAAACAATCAAATCCTTAATAGCTGCTGCTGCTACTACTACTACTTAAACACAAGTTTTAGATACTCTTTGTGCAGTCTGTTTATCACTATTGTTGTTCAAGTGTGACTAAAATTTATTCTATTATTTGTTTAATATGTTTTGGATATTAGACTTGGATCATGATTAAAAAAAAGCAACTCTCTGCCAATGATTAATATGTGGTTGTAACCAAAAATGTCAAATCTTAGTCAAAAGTAAGGCCTGGATTTTGATGATTTAAATTATTAAAAAATCACCTAAAAAAACTAAAAATTACTTTAAATTTTCAAAAAATGAATTAAAAATATTAAGAATAAAAAACTCTTCATAAATGCACACAACTAAATCAAACATGCACTTTACAAAATGTAAAATGCCTTTAACAACTAAACTCTCGCATTCTGCTAAATATAATATTGATTTACAAATATCTGCTTCAGAAGTAATAGCCACCCCCTCCCAAGGGCGTAGAAAGCTGGGGGTGCGGACCCCCTTGGGATTAACTGGACCTCCTCCCCTGGGACTTATTGGACGCCCCCTTAAAGGTGGTCCACAAATACATATAAAAAAATGTTCAAGTTTTTTATTCTTACGGCAGTTTTAATTGAGCATGTCATCACGCAAATATTAGTTAGGGAATATTTTAATATTCGCCTTCAAGATACACCTTGTAAAATGTAACGATTTTAAAATTAGCTCGGTCAACATTTGGCATTGACAAACAAAGAATGTTTCTTGGAATGAGCCGAGTAAGTGGGGTTTGAGAAAATGAGGCAAACATTTTTTCCATTGCCTGTAAGATCTTATTTGAGGAATCGCCCTAAGAAAAGAGCAGCTTAAATAACAGAACAACTGCTAGAAGTGGAGTTTGTAGCTTATGTAGGTGGGCTTACTACCTTTCCCCCGCCCATTATCTCAACATACCTACTTACTCAAAACATTATTTGCTAACTATGAAATGTTTGAAAGAAAGGGCAGGATCAGGGAGGTCCGAATCCCCCCTAAAAAAAAGAGATTTCTACACCCTTGCCCCCTCCAAACACAACCCTTTAAGGCCTATTTGCAGTTTATTAACAGGAATCCCCCAACAAACACACAACTCCTGCATGTGCTAACGCCAACTAGGACAAAAGATAAATCATTAGACCAAAACATGTGGTCTTCCAGTGTTGCCAACTCTTTACTCTCTAGCGATAGTACATGGACCTGAAATGGATTGTAGTTTTACCTGTTGGATACTACTTTCTGACATAATATTGATAAACCCACTGATTTTCAGAGAGAAAAAAAAATTGATGTAATATTTGTTACTTTATAGCAGGGTCACAGGATATAAGTTTTAGAGAATAATCTACAATTGGATTGTACAGCTGGTGAAATTATATCAAAATATGTATCTAGATCATACAGTTGGCAACACTGGGTCCATCATTTCCTTCCATAAACCCCACTAGTTCGATCCAGGTTGACCAACTTATCATAAATACATCCCTGCTACAAAGTATATTACAGAAAAATATACTTATTCAACATGAATGTCTTTTTAAAAATGCCTTTTAATGGGTTGGAAATTAGGCAAACCAAGAAAATATGACCTTAAATTCCAAAATGAAAAAAAATACCTATACCATACAAAGTGATCAAGAACGGAGTATAAGTATTTATGAGCATTGTATGTGATAAACCAAAAATGATGACATGTCATAAAAATCCAGGCCTTGGTAATAAGACATGTAAATACCATGAATATTATGAAAGTAAAGGAAAAGGATGTATTTGAGTCAATTACTTTCAAAGTGGAAATTTTAGATATAAATAATTTTTTCCCTTTCAAAGTGATTGGATTTTTAGGCTTGGTTTCAGCTTAATACAATGAGAAAATAGCTGTTGTCAACCTATTTATTTTCCTATAATTCATGAGGTATTTTTATGTGCTTTAAAAGCTAATGTTAACATGAAACAAACCGATACCTGCAATGGTAAATATTGCTGGGACATACTTCAGGCGCCGGTTTGAATCTCGGTGAGCTCAAATTCAGTCTTCCTTTATTATTATTATTATTATTATTATTATTATTAGCACCGCGTCTTACTACCCATTCGGGTTATACGCACTTAGGCTAATGTGTAATGGTAGGGTGTTTGTGGGATGAAATGAAGGACCTACAGTTTAACGTGGAATCCGAACCACGGTGGAGGCCTGGCATTCCCCACATTCACAAGTTGTACAAGTAGCCCCATGGCTTCTTTGGTGCTGACTGACAGCTTTGAAGAGTTACCAGACCAAATTATGTATCTCTACACCAAACCATATGATCTGAAAAAACATGTGTTTAGTAGCTGTCACTTCTAACAGTCAAATATTTAGATATATACCTAAATGTTGACTGTCAGAAGTCAGCTGTGAGCTGTCAGTCAGCACCAAAGAAGCCGTGGGCCTACTGTAGTCTTCCTTTAATGTAAAAAGAGATGAGGTATTAAAATTTGGAGTTTACTAAAAAAGTACGATAGTAGATGCTAAGCCTGGATTTAGATTAGCCCATAACGCAATACTAATAATATACATAATGTATATCTTGTAAAACACATAAGAATTAAAACAAATTCCAAACTATTTACAACAGTGGTTTAACTTCAACTACTTACTCTTAATACATAAATGTGAGTTGACATATTGGCCAATAAAGTTAAAAAAAGAGAGTCCACACAATTGTTTTCTCTTATGTCTAGGATTATGTGTGTTTGTGAATATAATCAAAAGTGAAATATAACATATTTATTTCTTTTTTGTCAAATATTTACTTTTAATAAAAACAGGTGTGCTAGAAACCTACTATATAAGCCTGTGAGGTATAAGGTGTTGCTCTATAGAGCCTACTTCCTGCCCATAGTTAGGTATGTAGCAGAAACCAGGACATTGGATGCAAGATAGCAAAGGAAGGTTGAGGGAATGGGAATGCAATTTTTGAGGAACGTTCTACCTGTCACTATAACAAATAGGATCAGAAATGAAGATGTTTGAGCAAGATTTGTGCTACAGGGGATACATGAGATAGTATTGGAAGCAAGAGTGAGATGGTATGAATACGTAATGAGGAGGCATGGGACCAATGGCAAAAATTAAGAAAAATATACTAATAATGGCAAATTTTACAAAAAAAGCAGACTTGGGGAAATAAGAAAAATCTAGGTAGGCTCCAATGGACAAAAGTGACATCTTCCATTGTTCTGTCTTCTATGAAGTAGTCACACACACATTTAAACACAACTAAAGGAATAGTTTGGCATATAAAAGCAACCATGCCAATATATTACTCTATTTGTGTTTAAAGGAAGGGAGCCTGAGTGTCGCAGCACACTGAAGATGGCAGTGGCCAGGGAGTCGACTAGCTGAGTTGATGGACCCTTAATAGGTCAGCAGAAAGAAGAGTTTGAGTCTCCCCTCTTGTTGCCACCACCTGGCCCGTGGTGTCCAAGGTTGCCGTCACTGGCCCCTCGAGTGGGACAGATTCTGCCCCTAAGACTGGTACCTATCCAAGACCCCACCTCTATCAAATTGTTGAGGCTCTAGTGTCAAAACCTACCAAGTATAGAGTTGATCCCTTCCCGGCATTGGGGATTTTTAAAGGAAAGCTTTTTGGTGACCTCCATATCGGGTGATCTTCCGGGAGGGTTTCCTTCCTAGTTAATTCTCTGGCTGACCATACTATTCTGATGGGAGAACTCATCACTAGGGGGTATCAGGCTTACGTTGGTAGAGTAAATGGGTTAGTTAATTGTACCACTAGCTTTCAAGACATCTACTAACATAGTGTAAACAACATGGGGAAGTACTTGTGCCATTGTATCAGCGGCAAGGAGGGTAAAGTGAATAGCCTCCCAGACTATTTTCTTACCCACTTACCTTCTCCCACCACTAGCATTCCTCACTGTACCCTGAATCGCCCTCTTGACTAGCCCAATGTAAACACAAGCTTGTCAGTATGGTCTAGGAAGTCTGATGGTGATCATATCATTTGTATGAGTACACTTTAAGCTGGATATTTTTACTTATCCTAAAGTTTTTTTTTTCTTCTTCCAAGTTGAAGTTGTGAAATCTATGATTAAAATTTGGTACAAAGTAGACACTACTAAGCCTAGTTATAAGAACAATCAGATGTGTCAGGATGCTCTTGAAAAGATTGCCACTGAAATTAATATTGACAGTTTAACGCATGCCAAACCTTTATAACTTAAATGGATTTTTTAATAAATGTAAACACTGGATCTAAAAGGATTAATCCTTATAACAATAGCAGAACTGGTATTGTCAGGGGGGAAAACACTTATGTGTGTAGACACCTACTTGCCCTGACACTGCAAAAATAGACTAGCCAGGCCAACTACAGTAGACCTATGGCATCTTTGGTGCTGATTGACATCTCACAGCTGAATTCTGACAGTCAACATTTAGGTATGTACCTAAATTTTGACTGTCAGAAGTGACAGCTGCTAAACACATGTTTTTGCAGATCATATGGTTCGGGGCGTAGGGATACATAATTTGGTCTGGTAACTTTTCAAAGCTGTCAGTCATCACCAAAGACGCCATGGGGCTACTGTACTTGTACTGGTAACTAACCTATATACTGTATCAGTGTAAACCCAGCTTTCTATTCACCATGCCAAGAGTGAGGTGTGAGACTCGTGGTCCGTGGACACTCCTGTCGCATATATTCACTCGGATCTCACCAAGATGTGGTTCATCACGTGTGTCTAACGCTTGGGCAAGCGCGCAGCTGGCCAGAATAAACTGGAAGACCGATTTCGCTGTTTATGGTGACGCTAGTAGGGTGTAAGCAGCTTCATAAGCTCCCGAAAGAAACTCGTGGCTCACTTTCAAGTCACGTTCGACCCATTCAGGCGAAAGAACTTAGCCTAGCAGTACCATCGCTGCAAGGATTTTGGACACCCCTTAATATTCTGCTTTAAAACCGAGAAGCGTGTCGAAGGTCACCCGAGGCATGTGAACGTCTACGTTTTGTACGAGAGTGACAAGGAAGGGCCCACCCTGCAAATGCTAGCATCAGTGTGAAGAGTAAACGGTTCGTCGAGACGCGTCCGATTGATGGGCTCCAGAGGCAAAAGACGTTCGTCTAGCACCTCTTCCCCCCC
>CABEEJ010003397.1:0-12771 GCA_901482245.1 Timema douglasi | reverse complement strand
AAGAATGACCGTCTAACAAGCTAGCGTCCTCTCGAGTCGAGCATGTCAACCCCGACCACTCCTTGCTTTCTTTCCATCGACCAATAGGGTTAGTTTTTATATTAGCGCGCATTTAGGAAAACAGATGTGCTACTCTGCACCTGCTATTTGTTTACTGCGTATTAACCCGGAAATAAAACAACGCTTCTGACACGTGCAGCTAAATCAAAGAAAAAAAAAGAAACATGGCCGTAGTCTAGAAAAGATGAGTTTACATTATATTAACTGAAAAGAAGAAATATTATTATATTTACTTTAAAATATGATCGCGAATATTAAAAAGACAGGAAAAATCCATATCATTACAAGGTGTATTTGGTAAATGCATGAATTCGCTGCGCAGGCTGTTCCATATATTTTAACTTCCATCTCTCGCAATATTGCTCATCGTTTTGAGACACACGTTTGGCTTATGCGTAGTAAATATATTTAAATGAAACCCAAACTACAAATATCCAGAAAGAAATAATAATATACGTAAATTTATTTTCTCCAAGGCAAACTCGTTTTGAAAAAAATGGACACAGATCAAGATACTCTTGGATGAAATCTCTTAGATAAAAAAAGCCAAGAAAATCTGTTTGAATAAATGTTCAAGTAATGTTCCTTTTTCAGGAGACTTGAGATGCTGCTCCAAGAGTACTGTTGCGACAGTGGAGCTGGCCACTAAGAAGATGGCAGAAAGTTCATGTTGAATTTGCAAAATTGGAGGGAACAGAATACTGAGTTTTAGTCCACACTCATTCGAAATGGACAGAGGTGTTCCCCATGTCTACTAAAGCGAAATCACAAACAATTGCGAAACTAAGGACATGTTTTGCAACCTATTGTATACTGGAGAAGCTAGTGTTTGATCATGGTCCACAGTTGGTTTCAGATGAGATGGACTTTTTTTGCGAGGCAATGGGGTGGTGCACATGGTATCAACACCTTACTATCCAGTATCTAATGGACAGGCGGAAAGCTCGGTGAAGAAAGTGAAAAGGGCACTCTTACGATCCTTGAAGCAGGATCATCAGTAAGGGAGGAAAATAACTCTCCAGCACAATGTAGATAATTTTCTTTTCACCTATATCAGACAGAAAACTCGGTTGTCAATTTTGAAGTCTCATCTGTCGTAAAAGAAAGAAAAAATGGAATAAAAAGGTGGGATCATCCTGTATATTTGAAGAAGGTCAAGTAGTTTTGATTAGAACTGTTCGAAGGGAAACTGAAACATGAATGCCAGGGAGAATAACAAGGAAAAAAACTCCTGCTAACTATCTGGATTGGGTGGGAACCAAGGTGAGGCTTGTGCATGCAGATCACGTGCGTAAATCAATGCTAGAGAGTGGGACGGAAACCCTGTTTGGACAAAAACCAGGAGCCAACAACCCTGTGGAAGGAGTGCTGTATTTGCCTTTGGTAGAAGATAATTCGCAGCAAGAAATTTCTCCTGGGCGAATAGAAAATCCGTCTCCAGAGAAACCACCTATCAGTTTACCCAATGTCTTGGAATTGCGTCGGTCCTGCACCCCTTTGGCTGTAAGGCGAACTCCTTGGGTAAGTAAGCCCTGAGGAAGCTGGATCTGTAATGACCACCCCTCTCTTCACTATGATTAAAAGTGAGACAGGGAAGAGTTTGTTAAATTAGGGCCGTATGCAAGAACTTTACCAAGTGGATGCTTAGTGTACACTAGTGTGGGTTTGCTTGCCTCATAATAGGTTAAAAGGTGGAGTGATAGTGTGCTTGGGACCACACTATCGGTCCACTAAACCTTTACAAACGCTCTTGCATACCGCCCTTGTATTGGGTAGGCTAATTGACACTTTGAATACATATATAAATTGTATGGAGGGACAAGGTCAATCTTTTGAAGAGGAAGAAGTGAAGAAGAAGGAAAAGAAACCTCCTGGTGTCTACTGGCAGAGGTTGGCAGCCTGACGCAAAACGTGAAGAGGGATATAAGAGAGAGGAGGAAACGTGTTACTTGTAATGGCCGGGCTTATACCCGTATCACACGACACTAGCTCGTATCACCCAATGTTGCAGTAATGTACCGCATACAGATAAAACACTCAGTTCTTTGACGATAAACTCTTTGCGGTCGTCGATGAAGCTCTGGAAATCTACAACGACACCCATGGTTTAAATGACGTGGGTAAGGGGCGGGAAGTCACTTATATTAACTCCCATAGTTGGTCACGACGTTTCTGTCCTTGTCTACGGTGATGATGTTGGCAAACTCCCCGTACACGATACAGTTGACTGTTTCGGTGAGAGCTCTGGCGAAGCTCATTTCGATGCTCAGAGAGCCGTGCCGCGTCAAATTCCAATGCGATGACATGTGGGTGGACAGATTAGGTGTGGGTGACCTGGCGGTCTAGGGGTAAGGTGTCGGACTTCTATGCTGGCGGCCGGGGTTCAATCCTCGGTCCCGGCACAGATTTATCTGATTACCAAACCCTTCCTTCACCTCTGACAAGACATATTGTGAATGTGGGGAACGCCAGGCCTCCACCGTGGTTCGGATTCCACGTTAAACTGTAGGTCCTCCATTTCATCTCACAATCACCCTACCATTACACATTAAGTGCGTATAACCCGAACGGGTAGTAAGACGCGGTGCTAATAATAATAATAATGATTAGGTGTGAGAACGAAAGCCATGAGATGATATCCCTTAGAGAAGGCTTCCCGGGTGATGTCGCTACCTTCGTTCATGAAATGGATACCCGTTCCAGAAAACAGTGTGTGGTAGGACATGACATAGTTACCGTTTGTAAAATTGGGTTGTTACGGTTTCGACGGCACTTATTCCCCATCCACGTACAGCGAGAAATGGTTCATGCCGTACGTTTGAAAGTTGAACGGGTTCTTGGTGGCATCTCCGTTGAACGCCGAGTTTGATACAAATCCCACGATGCATCGTTTAGATAACTGGCCGCTGAACTCGTTGTCCCGTGATTTCCCTAGTACATCCGTAGGAATAGTGAGTGTTTTTACTTCCACACGGGTAATGGGATACTTTGCGGGACTGACGTTTAATGCCTTGGCATGTGCCAACAGTACAGAAGGTGCTACTTTGACACGTCGCACTAGAAGGCCGACTTCAACGTTGTGAACCTTAAAGTAAGGGAGTTCAGGGACGGACATAAGACTAAACCCGTCTCGGGAACGGACCAATTTGACTCTGAGTTCGATTCCGTTCAAAAGGTATTTCTCTTGGTTAAACACGTCACCGTGTAGATACCCCAAAAGATCCACCGTCTTGCTTTTTGTGGTGAGACTGCGACGAGCCTCAAATCCCTTGTTGCCGGCGTTAACCTCCTCAAAGGTTCCGGGGCTGTCTGCGAGCCACATACCGCAAGTAAAATGCGTTCTTTTGGCTTCACTGTTGTAATTGAGTAGTGTCTTGATGTACGCTTTATAGGCATACGTGTTGCTGGGCGGTGAGGCTAGTTTTTAGTTTTAAAAAATCCACCTGTGAGAATAGTTAATGCAACCAGTTGTTGACGGGAGCGATTTGATCCACCTCGGTGAAAGCGCCACCATCGGGTTTCATGATAACTGCCCTGAGATAGAGCATAGTCTGTGCAAGATCGATATAGAATTCGCCTTGACCGGTAGCGGTAGATTCTATGGGCGAATCATCGGTGAGGGAAGAGACAGGTTTGAACTGGAGCCCTTATCCACTTTCAAGACTGGTTTGAGTGGGTGGCACCGAAAAGAGATCTATTTCACTGGTGGCACACTCGCAGGACTGGGGATGTAGAAACGACATTTTAACTGAAAATATCTACCGCTTCTTTCTTGACCTTTTTACGTCGGGCAACGACAAAAGACTGACGTCTTTGCTTCTTACGATGGCCTTTATATCCTAAGCCGGTCTTCAGTGTTTTGATCTTCTGCTCAGCCTTGCGTTTCAGGTTTGTTCCAGCCTTGCCGACACGTTACCTTAGAGCCTCTTTGAAAGGACGCCGTTGATTGGCCACGTCGGAGAGCACGTCGATACCCGTATGAAGCGCCTGTTTTCCAACGGCTTTAGAGCCGCTTCTCAGCAAAGGTACGAAGCTTTTGAAAAGTCCGCTGAAAAAACTTCCTATCCCGTGCCCTTATTGATAGGGAACACCGTGGTAGATCGAAGATATACCTGTTTCAGCCTGGTTGACGTAGTATCTTTGGTAGGGACAGTTCATTTTGAGCAGTGTCAAAAATGAAGTTTCACGCACACTTTTCCAAACTCGAATAGTACAGGTTCACCCGTGCCTGTTCTTATATTGATTTCCAAGCTTTCAATTTCCCTTCTAAGCACGGGCATGTAGTGCAACGGATCATAGCCAACTGTATTATGTATGCCGTAGAGATAGTTTATGTTGTTGATACCGACGATACGTAACAGTGGTGCCACAATGTCACCCGCAGGCTGAGGATCGACGATATCCGTGTAGATGTATATTTGCGAGGGCAAGCCTAGTAGAATGTTGGCAGCGTACGGCTACTTTGGTGCTTTGATCAGATTATTCTGAGGATCGAACCCGAGCTGTAGGCTTAGTTGACTTGATAGAGTCAGCAGCTGTATATTTGGTGAAGAAGAGACAACGTCCACTTTTTTGTTGGGGTTTGTGTACTTTAATACAACTCCTGAATCCCCTTTAAACGCCTATACGTCGTTTGGAGCTTTGATCAATTCATGGATAGTGCTGTAGTTTCCAGCAGGGATATGCTTCTTGAATATTTGTTCCACGCCTTTAGTGTTCACCCAGTTGTACCATACAATATTTTGACCCTCGGGTACGGTGGTGAAATAACCGGAATGTTGAAATTCGGCGAGAGCGACTTCCCACAGTCCGTCGAGTGTAAGACGGTAGGGTAGTTGCGTGGTGAAATTCGTGAGGGTATTTTTCGGGAAATATCCCATAGAGCTGTCGCTCGGCCAAGTGAGGTATAACTGGTCCTTCATGGTAGGGCGCTGACGTAACTGGCAGGAATCCAGGAATTAAACTTGGCCGGGTAACTTTTCCACTGCACGTACACTTTCTTTCTGGCGCCTTTGCCCTTGACACGTAGTATTTTATCAACTATAAAAGTTTCAGGGGGACGTACGCGTTGCAATTCAGGTTCGTAAAACGTTCCCTCCACCTCCTCGCCGTCAAGATCGGTCAACCTGTAGACGACTGGTTGTCACAACACGACACTGTCGACTTTGAAAATTTCTTCACTCCAATTGTTCTCGTAGCCCTTTTCAAACAGCATTTTGGATTTGCTAATACGCACAGTGTAACCGACTTTGAGTTTTGGCCTGTTAGTCGTTTTAGGACGCCTCTTTCCGTACGGATTATCTCTGACTTGAAGATCATTGGTTTCTGAAACGTCTGCAGGCGCCATCTTGATACTGGAATGTTTTGCGCCGTTGTAAGCGTCGACTAGATCTTGGAGTACATCCACATACCGATACGTATTATTTTTGGTAAAGTAGTGCCACATGCGTCCTTTCAGAGTTCTATTGAATCGTTCCTCGACGCTTGCCTTCACGTCCGGATTATGAGTGGTGTAGTAATGCACGCCTTCTCTATCGATAACTTTCCGGACTAGCTGAGCCGTGAACTCTGTCCCCTTGTACGTCTGCAAACTTTGAGGTTTACGGCTGCTTTGATCGAAAATATCCCGAAAGGCATCTCTCACGACGCTCCCCATCTTGGATGGAAGCGTCCTCGCCCAGGCCATCTTGCTAAACACGTCGATGACGGTGAGCAAGTACACCGCACCGTCGTTGTATTTGGCGGGACTTTGCATATCGTTGAGATCGGCTTGCCAGAGATCGTCAATGTTTGACACCAAGTACTTGTTGCGTGGAAACTTCTTTTTATCAACGGTTTGTGTAGGGTATAAGCGTCCTGCGCACGAAGCCATTCCCGTACTTTGGTGGGATATTTCTTGGACGCCTTTATGAGCGACGCCGCCCCTGCAAACCCTGCAGGATGAGAGGGGTCGTAGTAGGTGTCAGCTATACGGTCCATTAAGCACGGAACGGCATCTACCTGTTTTCATCCACCCTTTTAAGTTTATTCTTCTTAGGGCATTGCGGCGACGGTGTAAGTGGTTGTGGTACGGGCGTCGGATCTCTAATGGGCTCCAAACGTTTAGGATTTATAATAAATTCTTTCGGGACGTTTATTTTTTGCAGCGCCGTGAGAAACTCTCGCCACCCCAACGGTTCGCTGTGTCTTCTCGCTCTGACCAGATCGTTGAATAAATCCACAATATTGGACCCACGGAGAGGCGTATCGTGAATACTCACTTCTCCGTTTGAGTCCCAAGAGATGCCGCCTCGGAAAATAATGTGTTCTAGTAAAAGTTCAGCTTTTTACGTGCCTGTGCTGGTACATTATTATGTACAGCAGGGATGGGAAGTACAGACACTTCAGGGGTGGTGGTGGTATTTTCAAATTGGTGGAGGGTGTTGACTAAAGTGCAGATAGTGCTGTAGCACTTGTTGGTATAAAGTCCATTTAGACTTGTCGTCAAGTTTTGAAGCAAGGGTTTTTTACATTTCCTTATCCAGCTCGGAGACCACTAGATTTGTGGCCGATGCCACTTGTTGGTGGTATTGCTCGTAACGGTGTAATGTTTCAGGGAACACAAATATCATCTTTTTCGTGTGTTCCATTATCTGCTTGTTGAAAAAGGAACCGAGGACACTGCTAATTAAAGGGGCTAAAAGTAATAGGCAAGAACGCTCCTCCCTTCTGAACGAGTAGTCGTCTCTTCTTCTTCCAGCACTCTCCTCGTTTGACCAGCTTGCGCAACACCTACTTGTGAGCACGTAACTTTGTCTTCTGCGCATTTTTCAACGGCAATGACGCGGGGATTTGCCCTGTCTTGTTGGAATCCCGGTTGCCATAAAGCATAATACCACTTGATCTTATCAAATTTAACGTCACACATTGTGTCCAAGCGACGGATAAAGTCAGCAACAAAATGTGTCTTTCCACAGCCGGAAGAGCCGCTTATGATGGCCGAAAATGGATGTTTCAACTTGTCCATAATGTTTGAGAGTGAGCTTATAAGCTAAATGAACTTGTATTAATAGGATAGGAGGGAGGTGCGGGTGTAGACGTTAAAACACAAACATAACAGTCTTACAATATTTATTTACAATCATTGAATATTTACATAGTGGCCTTGATACTAAGATGATTTGATATGATATGTACAATAAAATAAATATTTGACTAGAAAAAAAATTCAGGTATGTGGAGGGTGGTACTGGCAGCTAAAAAAAACATCCCGGTTGCATAAAATAAATCTTTGAAAAAATGGTATGTCGGTGGAACTGTCTAGAGTGAAAGGTGATTTTTCAGCCCGTCTAAATGATAACCTTTTAGTCCTGGCGAGCGCGTTTACAAACGGCAAAGTGTTATAATCATCGGTTATCCGCCGTTTGGTGTACACCGGCCGGTAAACCTTACTCTGCGAAACGGTACATACAGTCGCAAAACCTTTTCTTCCAATTTTGTGCGGTATCTGTATGTATCTCTCCGTGGCCTGTTCGGTGACCATCGCTTTCAAAACGTCAAAATTAACGTCGTTCCGGTTGCCGCAGTTTATGGTGATCCCGCGAACCTTGCACACCGTTTTTGTTTTGGCAGGCTCACCACCAACACAAACTCAGTACGCGTAATTCTTGGGACCGCCAGATACAAAAGCGCTAATATAGCTTCCCGGGTCATAATCCTGAAGTTCGTCGGTGAGGTCACCTAAAAAGTCTCCGATCGGTGGACTCCAATCGCCGGGGCGTTCCGTGAATAGAACGCTATCTGTATCGTTATACAAAACGCGGTCCCCCAATTATCCTTGGATCGGCAACGTATTGCACAGTAGGGATGGGAAAAACTGCTCCTTTAGTGGAGCAGGAGCAATCTATTACTGCCCCACCACTGAACCTGTTCCTTTTACCTGCTCCTTTTTTGTCACAGTGACAGTATTCGTACCTACTATTAGCCTAGTTTTTTTTTAGCACCACGCTTACTGCCCATTCGGGCTATACGCATTTATGCCAATTACTCCAATGTGCTAGGGATGAAGATAGTTGATTATAGAGGAAGTGCACCCACATTTGGAATGAGAGTTGAAAACGTTTAGGAAAAATTACCCTCAGTACACCCAACAGAATCGAACCTCAAATCTCCCTGTCATCGGCAGTCCATTCTAGTGCGAGAGTGAAGCCAGAGACCAGAGGATGGCAACCTTTTTGATATCGTGAACTTTATGGTTTTTTAAATAAAGGTTGGGCTTGATTAAAAAAAGTAGAGCAAAAAAAAAAGGTTCAATTTTACATTTTCCAATTAGTAATTAGCTATTAAGTCCATTTGTTGACCAAATTGTTTGTTTGATAAATATTTTGCGGGATAAATAAAATCAGTCAATCAGTAGATTTCTGACCCTTGCCTTAAATCATTTGATCACCAAGGGGGTCCCTTCAATATCACTCATCAACGTAACAATTTATTCAGAGAATATATTACATACTGTGCTTGTATTGTGGACATAATGTTTTGTACTACGAAAGCTTTCCCCTTCAAAACTCATATGTGACTCCCAAACCAAATTTAAGTTAGGCCTATATAATAGATAAGTAAGGTTGCGCCGGACCTGATCTCAGCGATGTGACAAGAACACAAAGCAACCACGGTTATGATTTCACAACCTATCCCTATTGCACAGTAGACCCTACAAATCATCCAGCACGTTTAGAGATCAGGTACGCTAACCATGCTTAGGGCCAGTTTCATAGTCAAATTTAGTACGCCTCAAGTGCGGCGCTACACTAAGTACATAACGACACCTACCTTAACCAGAATGGAATGGGCCAGTTTCATATGTGAGAACGGCCCATTCCATTCGAGTTTAGGTAGGTGATGTCTTGTATTTAGTATAGCACCACACTTGAGGCGTACTAAATTTGCGGCTATATTAATTTAACGTTTGTGGGTCATACTATTGCGGGGTGTGCTTATATGATGGCAGAAAATATCCACAGTGTTGATGTGAGCGATAGACATGTACTTTACAAAGTAGTGAACCACGACAGAGGTGTACCACAGGATCGAGGCTACATAGAGTTCTGCGACTATACCTTTCACACGATAAGATCCACTGAAGTACTACCCTAAAGAGAATCGAGGAGACCTACCTGTGATGTGTACAATTTCCGCAAAGGGGACGTTGTGGCCGTGTTGCCCAGGCCTACAACACCACCCTTCCGCTCCATACAACCCGCCAACACCCTTCACGACGCCGTCACCAGAGTACCCATCGCCAGAGTCGTCTGTCTAGAGTACTCACAGTCAGCAAAGACCTAAATAATATTGCTTCTTGTAAATTAATTGTTGATTGTCAATAAAAAAAACTAGTAAGAATATGTTGTTAATATTTAAGGTAAGGTGACAAGTTCACACACGGTATTCAATATCTTGTGATAGTGTACCAGCATTTGCATGGAGCGAGAGTTGGAAATAGCCTAGAATATATTCAGCCTTTGGTGATGGAAATGTTTGAACCCCTAACTCCTCTACCATAACAACAGTTTACCCGGCATGGATTCGATTTCAACCTCCCTCCGCTGGTCCTGAAAAACACCTAAATAATATTGCTGTTTGTAAGTTGACAAATTCACACACGTAATCTAAGCCACACGGTATTCTGGAGAGAGAGCTGGAAAATAGCATAAGCTTGATAGGTCAGGGTTTGAACTCCAACCTATCTAGTATAAAATAAATTGTCATCAGCTAGCTATCTATACGCTTATAAGGTGTCTAGTTCACCTAAACAAAAGCATGATAAGCCACACGGTATTCAATATCAGTTGGAAATAGCCTCGGTGTTCGAAGTCCAACCAATCATGAGCCCCGCTTAGTAGGTATGAGGATGGAAAATGTACACGCATTTTTACAAAGTGTGCGAAAAAAACACTTTCGGTCTACGTTTGCGGGTGCCGACATCTAGAATGGTCATGTACCAGCATTTGCCAGAACGGGAATCAAACCCGTGACCTTCCTGGCATCGGCAGGGACGCCTTAGACTACGCTACCATTGATGCAGGTAAATAACAAACGCATTCCGATTAAGTTTAATTTACAAGTGTTATCTTTGTTGATAGATATTGACCGCAGGTAAAGTAGCTATATGCGCTTTCTACCAAACAAATTAAGTATTTAAGGTAAGGTGTCGAGTTCACACAGGTAAAATAATGCGCGAGGTAAGTGTACCTGCATTTGTATGGAAAACCTCCCGGCGCTGATGAAGGAATCTATAATATATATATGGCGTGGATTTGTACTCACAGAGACCCCCTCCAGTGTTCTAAGGCTTAATAAAGGGTATGTATCTCTGGAAGTGGAAAACGATTAATGAAAATTTACCCGGAATCAAACCCCGATCTTGCACACACAAACTCTTCACATTTTTTTAGCACCGCGTCTTATGCGCTAAGTGAACCGCAGGGAGAGTGTAACGTTCACCCAGCTGTGATTTGAACCACGGGTAGTGCGTTTGCCTGTACATATCCTGCACCAGGGTCACAAGTCAAACAGTGAATTTTATTGAAGAGGGGGTAAAGGTGCCACCATTCGTCCTGATTCTTTACTAAACGAGTTACTTGATCAATCGTTAGTGAGTCTTAGGCCCGTATGCAAGAACGATGTTGGATTATGAGATGAGGAGGAGAGAGGCGGATTCGACTACTCCTGAGGAAGGCAGCTGCGTCATGATAGTAAACAGAAAATTAACAATGGTTTACAAAATTAATTACATGATTGTTATAAACATTCTAACTCTTGAAAAATGACTTTGTTGACTTTAATCTGAATGGACATGTCTAGTTACCGTACATAACATGTGTGTCCTTATAGTGAGTGTTAGGTTTAAGATGTAGGTAGTGTTTAAAAATTATAATGTGAAATATCAATCAAACTTGCATCTGTTGACCTGCATTGCTTTGAATGTTAAATTACATTCTCAAAAAGCTTGTTTGAAAATGTAATTTAAATGGTTATAATTAAAAGCAATTTGATGGTTATGTGGATTGACACCCTAATTTAGTATTCTAGTAAAAAGGACTTGCAGAAAACATGCCATAAAAACATGTATCTGTGCAGTGTACAATGGTAGGAATGTTAATACATTATTAGTATTATTCTTTGATATTATTGGAAGTAGCAGCTGAAGACCATCTGACTTATGAAAGCTGTATTAGGAACATCTAAAATTTAATAAAACCTTCCCATTTAAACAGACTAGCTAAGCTTGTTTTGTTCATACTATCCTTTATTTTTCAGATTTCCCAAGTACAAGCAGTGTCAGTCTGTCTCTGCCATTTCTTACACCAGCGCATCAAGTCTCGGTCAGCCTTTTCACATCACCTAGGCCCTACATCCCTCTTGGGGACCCGAAACCTTTAAATTTGACTATTATATGTAAAATAGTTGACAAAACATTAAAAATAATTATAATAATTCCACATTTATTTAACACTATTATTATCTTTATATCTGCATTCAAATGAATCAATTTTCTCTTTGATTAACTTTCTAGTGTAGAATTTAGAGTGAGCACTGATAGATGAACATTAGGTTGTTGCTGCGTAGTTAGACCAAGGTTAGGAATCTTTGTCGATTACTTTTGACATTTTTGTGATGGATCTATTTCTCTTGAATAATAAATACCGTAACCTGATTTTTATTTGACCAAGAAAGCAGGCCTATAAACAAAAACACCATGTTTAACTTTTTGAAAACACTTTTGTTTACTATGTTTAAATGTTCAGATAGATAACCAACCTTTATCTCTTTATATAGACTTGGTATAGCTAGGTAGCTTATAATAATTTTACATAGTAAATTACTGTTTTAATATTTTCTACATTTAACTTGCTATAATGTCTCAAATTATGAAACATGAAATTATAGGATTTAAGAATTGAGCCTAGATGTTTCGGCTCTAGAATTTATAAAACTACCAAACATTTTCCCATTTGTTGAAAATAACTCTAATATAAATATTGTTTTAATTGATGTGTAGTAAAATTACAATTTACAATATCCATTGTGTCGAGATCGATCACCCTACATCAACCTATAAAATGTAAATATATCTACATTCTTATGTTATAAAGTGATTAGGGAACTTTTCACTTCCGCTCTGGAGGGTCTCTGGGGTACTTGATTTCCTTTTTTTATGTTAATCACTTATGTTGTTGCTAAGGACTGCAGGTCATTTTGACAATTTATATATATTGCCTGGCCAATCTCTAGTGTTTATCTTTTAAAATAAACTGACTGTGGAAAAATTATTATAATTATTTCCATTCCTTAACAGGCTGGCTTATTATTTTTTATCCCAAGGTCCAACTTTGAGCATCTGTTTGCACCACAGGCCGAAGATATATTCAGTAGTTTATCTTAATAATATAGGCCCACAAACAACACATAAAAATTATTTTTAATATTATATTAAATAGATTATATTTGGAAGAAGGTAAAGAAAAGGTGGATAGAGACATAAAAAAGGGACAAGTTATATTATATACTAAATAAATTGTAATTTTGTCTGCTAGAATCTTTCCAATTCTGTCATAGATAAGTTTAATTAATATATCAAATATATTTTTATGAAATATCAGTCACTTTCACTTAGCATTATTAAATAATATATTATACAAATTTTTATCAATCAAATAAATGCATAATGAG